>CAIGQZ010000217.1:2384528-2410357 GCA_903798205.1 Danio tinwini | reverse complement strand
TGTGTGTGTGTGTGTGTGTGTGTGTGTGTGTGTGTGTGTGTGTGTGTTGTTGCCTGGATCGGTAGAAAATATACACAAACACACCACTTAAGTGAACCTGAGCTTCTGTGGATGCAGGCAGTATGGGGTTTAAAAAAAAAACAATATTCCGTGCTTAAGTGACTAAATTAATTCCCATGCATTACATTTTTGAGGAGAAATTTTCACAGAAATTTAACAAACAACTGAGTAATTTTAATTTGTATCCCAGGTTCGAGAAGCAGCTGCAGGAAGAGGAGAACGTGCTGCAGCAGCAGAGGAGGCGTCTGTATAAAGAAGTGTCGGAGGAAAAAGATCGCCTCACACAACTGGCAGCCAGGTCAGGTTTACAGGTCACATGAGCTTTTACCTTTATCTATAACTACTATATTTATTCATTCATTTTCTTTTCGGCTTAGTCTCCTTATTAATCAGGGGTCGCCACAGCAGAATGAACCGCCAACTTTACCAGCATATGTTTTACGCAGCGGATGCCCTTCCAGCTGCAACCCATTTCTGAGAAACATACACTCTCATTCACACACATACACTACGGCCAATTTAGCTTTTTCAATTCACCTATAATGCATGCCGTTGGACTTGTGGGGGAAACCAGAGCACCCGGAGGAAACCCACGCGAACACAGGGGGGACATGCAAACTCCACACAGAAGTGCCAACTGACCCAGCCGAGGCTTGAACCAGCGACCTTCTTGCTGTGGGGCGACAGCCCTACCCACTGTACCACCACGCTGCCCAGTTTTGACTCACTGTTAGTACTTCTCCTTAACCAATCCTTACCAATACCATATGTAATAAAGTTTACGGCCACCTGGCTGCCGGGAAGGAGGAGGCGGAGAACCGACGACGTTTTTAAGAAATATTTATTAAAAAAAGGTTATTAATGGTTTGGTTTGGTTACTAAACCAAATCAAACGGACGGCAGCTCCTCACGGAGACTGCCGTCAAACTGAAAGCAAAAGTAAAACAATACGTCCGGGCCCGGTTCTCTATCTCTCTCCCCTCTGCCATCGTTCCTCCTCTTATAGTCCAGAGCTCCTTCCGTGGGATTGGAGGCAGGTGCGCGCCACAGGTGTATCTCATCTGTGGCGGGCCTCGTTTTGCTCCCACGGCTCTCGGCCACGCCCCCTCGCCACACCATAACAATAAACTTGCCCCGAATCTTAATCATTTTCCACTTCACTTGCAGCAGAAGTGTTTTGTAATGTGAACACAAATTAGTACATTGTATAACAGCAGTTAAAGACATCTATAATGTGTCCATGGTTTATTTTTGTTTAGTTTTCCAGCAAAATATCCAGTATCGTAAAATTACTAAAGTTAATACATCACAATGTTTATACATAGTTTAGATATTGCATGTTGAATCTTGGCTCAGTGGTTAGCACTTTCGCCTCACAGCAAGAAGGTAGCTGGTTTGAGTCCCAACTAGGCCAGTTGGTATTTCTGTGTGGAGTTTGCATGTTATCTCCGTGTTCGCGTGGGTTTCCTCCGGGTTCTCCAGTTTCCCCCATAGTCCAAAGGCATGATCTATAAGTAAATTGGTTAGACAAAATTGGCTATAGTGTATGTGCGTGTTTGAATGCAAGAGTGTATGGGTGTTTCCTAGTACTGGGTTACAGCTGGAAGGGCATCCGCTGCGTAAAAAATATGCCCGAATAGTTGACAGTTCATTCTGCTGTGGTGACCCCTGATAAATAAGAGACTAAACCGAAGAAAAATGAATAAATGTTTAATCTTTTAGCAAATATCTTTAAAGCTATGCAGATTTATGCCTATTTAAATAAAACATTTCAAAATGTATTTTTATGATCATATGCTTTCCTAACTGCTATTTTCTCACCACTGTCATTTTTATTGTGTTATTGAAAAGTGCGTAGCACATATTTGCACAAATTCCTTTTTTAAGTGTTTTTTTGTTTGTTTTATCACAACAACAGCACACACCATCATATCAAAGAAACAATGTCTTACATTTCGAAAGCTAAATTTTAGGCCATAAAAAGTCTTAAATAATTTTTTTTTTTTTTTTAAGAAATAATGTGTTGTAGGTCTTAAATCATTTTTAAACAGGTCTTACTTTTTCCATCCAATCACCAACAATACATCTTAACAAAACCTTATTTTTTTATTAATTCATTTATTTTCTTTTCGGCTTAGTCACTTTATTAATCTGGGGTCGCCACAGCGAAATGAACGGCCAACTTATCCAGCATCTGTTTCACGCAGCGGATGCCCTTCCAGTCGCAACCCATCTCTGGGAAACATCCATATACACACATTCACACTCATACACAATTTAGCCTACCCAATTTACCTGTATCGCATGTCTTTGGACTGTGGGGAAAACCGGAGCACCCGGAGGAAACCCACGCAAACGAAGGGAGAACATGCAAACTCCACACAGAAACGCCAACTGACCCAGCCGAGGCTCGAACTAGCAACCTTCTTGCTGTGAGGCGATAGCAGTACCTACTGCGCCACTGCATCGCCCTTATTTTTTATATTTAAGTATTTTTTTTTGTAAAGAGATGCAATTCACAACAGCTGTTGGACATTCTAAAGCAAATTTCCCATTAAATTCCCCAATCAGGACAACTAAAAACAATTATATGATTTCTCATGATAATACCAGGCCAATAGAAAAAAAAATCCTGTATAAGTCAAAAATTGTATTCTTAATGGTCTTAAAAGGGTGAAACTTGAAACTTGCAGAAACCCTGTAAAAATGATATTAATGCCTAAAATACAAAAACCAAGGACAAAATTAAAATGCAGCAAAAAAGGGGGAGATGGAATCAGGATAAAAATCACATCATCACAAATTCATCTTAACGCTAGCCTTATCAGTGAAGGCTTAAGAAATTTTTGCTCTTGTTTTAGTGTCCCAATGAACTAAACTTTAAAAAATGAAACTCTGAAGTCCTAACAAAACTTGAACGTGTTTGTGTGTGATACAGACAGCATGCAGAGCTGGAAGACTTAAGGAAGCAGCTGGAAGAGAACAGCTCTTTGGCAGGAAGAGCATTGAGAGAAGAGCTGGAGAAGAGCAGGGATGAGCAGGAGAGACGTCATCAGGTAACACACTTGCACATCCAGTCATATTAATACATACATGCAGATCAATGTTAAAGTAAATCATTCCATCATCATTGTACAAACTGTCTTTCTTTTTTGCATCAAACACAAAAGGAGATGTTTAGCAGCATCTATGATCTGCTTCTTTGCAATATTTTGTGGTCATTTTCCAAATGAAGCTTGAACAATCTGCCTGATCTTTTGTATTACATTCAAGAAACAGAGTAATAAAGCTTAATTTATGCATGAGGGAAAGTAAATGATGACAAATATGTACTTTTAATCAGATGTTGCAGCCACTCTTTATTTTTAAGTTCTGTATTTATCATTGATGTTTGGAAGGCTCAGACAATGAAAAAAATTAAATGGCAAATTCCAAACAAATACCAATTGTAAGTGATAACGACAAGTTGTATTCTGTAATGTTTTTGTGTTAATGATATCATGCAGTGCAGCGCTAATCTGACTTTTCCTTATGTTCATATTTTCCTTATGTTCATCTAACCAACATCAGTCTTGTTTTGTTTTTGCCTGAGGCTTTCAGACCAGAACTCAAATTACCTGTTTGTTTCAACTTGTGTACGTGTTTGATGGCAGTTTTTGCAAAGGTCACATGAAAACACCATTTTGTGGCTGTACCATATGTTGAATCACATTCTTTTGGTTCCTTTAATTGAGTTTTTGTCTGTATTTTTCATTAGGTTGAAATAAAGGCCCTGAAGGAACGACTCGAAATTGAGAAACAGACATGGGAGGAAAATTATATGAAAAAAGAGGTGTGTGTGTTTTGTGTATGTGTTTTTTGAGCTAAGATTATTAGGTGATATATTATTAGTTTTATTTTTTGATGACTAATGTCAGCTAAGTGGGGAAGTTGAAGCTTTAAAAAGAAATGTGACATAGGATGAGATATAATTTGCAGAACGAGAAGGAACGCGACACAGGATAAGATATAATTTGCAGAACAAGAAATACTATATACTGAATTTCCCTGGTACAACAAATATTAAAATACCATTCTGGAAAAACATTGTTGTGATTCATTTTAGCTTTACTTTTAACTTAACTTGGAGTGACTCATTTTTTGTTAAAAGAATGATTTAAACTTTCAGATTATACATTCATTGAGCAGTGCACAACAGAAATTACTTAAATATTGTTTGATAAACTATGGCTTGAAGAATAGATATCTAGTCTGCACTTGGAATTAACCTGATATTTTTTAAAAGGCAACACTGGACAATTTCACAAGATTTGGGGGCCCTTCTTCTGTCACTTAATAGGGAATTATTTTCCCAAAGTAATGTATTGTAACTAAAAAGTAGATTTTATTATCACTGTATTGTATTATTACAGGCTGGGGTGGGTAGTTTTTTTGTTGTTGTTGTTGTTGTTTTTGTAAGTTTAAGCATATCGGAAAATTTATCTTGGAACTTATTTGACAAAAATACAGGGAAAATACTAAACATTTGAACAGTAGTGCGTTTATAAGGGCGACACAGTGGCGCAGTAGGTAGTGCTGTCGCCTCACAGCAAGAAGGTCGCTGGGTCGCAGGTTCGAGCCTCGTTTCTGTGTGGAGTTCGCATGTTCTCCCTGCGTTCGCGTGGGTTTCCTTTAGGTGCTCCGGTTTCCCCCACAGTCCAAAGACATGTGGTACAGGTAAATTGGCTAGGCTAAATTGTCCGTAGTGTATGAGTGTGAATGAGTGTGTGTGGATGTTTCCCAGAGATAGGTTGCTGCTGGAAGGGCATCCGCTGCGTAAAACACATGCTGGATAAGTTGGAGGTTCATTCCGCTGTGGTGACCCCAGATTAGTAAAGGGACTAATCCGAAAAGAAAATGAATGAATGTGGTGTTAAATTTTACTAGCCTAAAATAGTCATTATTTTGTAACAACTGCAAATAACCTCTATTATGATTGGATAACCCTGACTAATTAGCTGTTGCACAGGTTATCTGGTCTAGTCATCTTTAAAGGGCACCTATGATAAAAATCATCTTTTGTAAGCTGTTTGGACAGAACTGTGTGTAGGTATAGTGTGTCCACAGTTATACTGGGGTGATATAAAGACAATAAGTCTCTTTTTTTAAATTTCCTGCCGTTAAAATAGGATCAAAATCCCTCCCATTTTGAGGCACCCGCAACATGACGTAGGAGTGCGGTTTCCCCGCCCACCGAATTGATTGACAGCCGCATATTAACATGTCTCAGTAGTAATGCATATAGTAATCATATTCACAAGAAAGGATGTGCACAAAGCAACTGGGATTAAAAGATCTGTTTAGCTCGCTGTGATCATCTGCACCTCAAGAATGAGTTTTACAAGTTTAAAACATTTTAAAAACAGTGCATGTTTGTAATGAATTACAGCGATTTTACCATCTTTATCACCACAGTTGCTTGTCAGTACTGTTATAAAAAAGATGACACTTTAATCCCGGTTTGTGGACGTTAAATCGGGTTATTTTGTACATTAACATAACACAGGGCTGGGTGCACCTCTGAAAGGATCTAGTGGACTCAGACACTGCTCCAAAAGAATCGGCGCTGTTTTTCAGCCTTCATAAAGCACGTAAACACTGCTATTCTCTTTTAATAAAATCCATGTTAGCCATTTAGCAATGAAGCTACAGTCACTGGGCAGACAGAATCCCTGCCCATGACACGTATCCGCATCTGTTCTGAAGTGAATTTGACTCGCTAATGAAGCGGATTTGGCGTGCGAATGAAGCAAATTTTGACGCGCGAATGAAGCAAGTAAACTTAAAATGTCCACGCATCTGTTTATGCCTGAATAGCACGAGTTATCCATGGCATCTGCGTCTGGTGTGAACACGGCATGTAAGGCACGTCAAAACGATGGGTGAGCTAGCATTAAAGGCACAGGCCATAAAAACAGCTACGTGGTTGTTCAGAGCAGAAAATTCTAATATTCTGAACGGTATAATTAATGATCTGATTGGTATTTTGAGCTAAAACTTTATATACACATTCGGGAGACACAAAAGTCTTATCTGAAATCTTGAAAAAGGGGTAAAATAGGTGCTCTTTAAAAGCATCGTTTCCAATATAAAACAAGGAAAAAACTAAACATTTAAACAGTAATGTGTTGTTCAATTTTACTAGCCATAGTCATTATTTTGTAAAAGTCCAAATGACCTCCATTATGATTGGATAACATCTATCCTCCACTAATTAGCTGTTGCAGGGGTTGGCTGGTAATAAGTCATCTTTAAAGGTGACAGCGGAGTGATTTGCTGTTTTGCCGGTTTAGTGTGTTTGTCCACCCCAGAGGTCAAAATAGTCACAAATATGTCTGCATTAACAAAGTGAAGTTATCAAAGTTAAGTGATCTCATCATTGCATTTCCTCCCACAGGAAGCATGGCTGTTGAGTCGAGAGAGGGAGCTGAAGGAGGAAGTGCGTCGTGGAAGAGACAAAGAGATTGAACTGGCCATTCAGAGGCTGGAGGTGGAGACCAGAGAGGCCAGAGAGGAGTGTGAGCGAGCAGCTGAGAACCGGTGGGCTTCTTCTTCCTGTTTATGTGTGAACTAGTGTGTCCGTAGAGAGATAGACGGCACAGGATGTTACAGATTTGCCCACGTGCATTTCTAGGGCAGTACGAGTAAATGTGTGCATGTGTTGAATTAAGGCCAAAGACAATGAGCATCAGATTTCCCCACTGACTCATTTGATTTTGATTTTGAAAATTTTAAGTGTATATACTCTAACCGCTGATATTGCCCACAATACAATGAATTTGATTAGAACTACAAACACGGGTGAAAAGTGTAAAAAAACTACAAACAAGTTAGACATGCGAGACCAACCATCAAGTAGAGAGGCTTTCTGTAAAGATGTTTGTATGACTGTTAGTTATTATCTAGCTATTATCTGGAAATTATTTAAGTCGCGTTTTCTGTCTTATATTTTATCTGCAACAACAATACTGAACTTATATAAAGACGTGTTTGGACATTAATGTCCAAATGCATAATTATCCAAAGACCTGAGGAGATTTCTCTTCATGAAAGACTCACAAATGGCAGATTATCCTGCTGCTGCTGCACTCCAATAAGGTAGAATATGATAGAAATGTGCATGATGTGTGGATGATTGTCAGGGCTCATCACTAAGCAACACAACGATCTGTTAAAAAGGAAATAGTATGTCCCAATGCTTGCATACTGTTCTGTTACACGCTCAAAAGTATATATTTTTTCTTCACAAAAAAGTACATACTTTTAGGGCGTAGTATAAGTATGCGAATTGGGACGCAGCTACAGTGTGAACTATCAAAGATGTGATCTGAAAGAATGGCCGATGAGTCACAGACACCCATCAGATATTTGCCATGCTAAATATCTAGAGCTGTCAGCTATTTAAATCGTGGCGTGTGAAATGTGTTTCATTGAAAATAACATCGGCGATTACCTACAGCCAATGAGAGAGCAGCATCCACTAGTATGGGTATCTGCAGGCCAGCCGGAGGTTGTGGGAGAAGTTAAAAGTGCTTCTTTTCTGTGTATTTGGACCCAAGAAATAGAGGAAAAACTAGTGTACATTTGGCAGGAGCATCCGTGTCTGTTTGACATGTCATCTGAGCAATATCACAACCAGGTCGAAAAATAAAAAAAGTTGAGAAGAATTTGCCAATTCTCTTCAAAACCCATGTCACTTTTCACGTGTGTTTAGATGTGAGACGTAGTCTGCAGACCGAGACAAAGTTGTGGGCGATTCTTCTTATTCTAAAGTTATGCAGTGTGAAACACGCTGTCGCTGATCCATCTTGCAGTGTAAACAAAGCAGCGACGAAATGCTACCCTAGATAGTCATGCAGTGTGAAAACATCTGACACGACTACATTGAAAATCGTGCAGTCTGAACTCAGCTATAGTTGTTTTTACAAATTTAAGTGGATTAAACATAAAAACGTGTCCCTAAAAAACTTTGAGAATTGTGTTGATTCAGCTCATTTCAGATCAGAAATTATCTTTTGAGTGTATTAATCCATTGAGTGGAGTCATTTTTAAAATTAAAAACCAGCCTAAATTTAAAACAAAGACAAAATTCCCTCATACTACTTTTAGAAAGGTTCAATTTAAAAGGTGGTTATAAGTAAACATGTTCAATCAGTTCCAATATAAATATATACATTTTTATAAATTAGATAAATTCTTTGTTGTTCAAAATTCAAATGAATTTATGCATGAGTTTTTTTTTAAGATAAATCCCTTCATTTGAATGACTCCTACATTTCAATGTAGGATTTGCTTTATTCATTCATTAATTTTCTTTTTGGCTTAGTCCCATTATAAATTAAGGGTCACCACAGTGGAATGAACCGTCTACTTATCCAGCATATTTCTACGCAGCGGATGCTCTTCCAGCCGCAACCCATCACTGGGAAACACCCAAACACACTCATTCAAACATACACTTTGGACAGTTTAGCTTACCCAATTTACCTGTACCGCATGTCTTTAGACTTGTGGGGGAAACCAGAGCACCTGGAGGAAACTCACACAAACACGGGGAGAACATGCAAACTCCACACAAAAATGCCAACTGACTCAGCCGAGCCTCGAACCAGTGACCTTCTTGCTGTGAGGCGACAGCGCTACCCACCGCGCCGCCCAGATTAGCTCTTTTTATATATATAAAAATATTAATATCAATTTCTAAATCATAACAAAGCCTATTTTTAAAGTTTTATTTGCATTGTCAATTGTTTTCACACTTAAATGCAAATGTGTACTACTCTACTGTGGAATGTAGAGTACTTCACTGGGCAATTTGGACATACTGTAGAGTGTGTCATGTGAAGCCTATTCATTTAACATAAGGCCATTTAACATATGGATGAACTGTTGCTTTTAAAAGCTGAATGTAAAAATATGTGTGCAGGATGAAGCGTGTGAGGGAGAAATACGAAGCCGAGCTAAGGGATCTGGAGCGTTCAGAGCGGACAGCGCTGCAGAAACAGCAGGAGATGAGGGAGAAACACAGTGAGATGGAGGCCGAGCTTCTCCGACTGCAGTCTCTTTTACGACAGCGAGAGCAGGAGATAAGCGACCTCACCCAGGTAACCACTGCCTTGTTTGTCCACCCTCATTAAAGTCAATAGGTGCCTTATAAACCAACAGACTGTTTTGTAGGTTTCTTGGTAGAGAAGGAATAATAGGGATTGCATTTCCACGTAATGAATCCAGCTTCTTAATGATTATATTAAAGATCATTGGTTCTTAACAAGAAAGGTCAGCGAGCAAATGTGCATCCACACCAATACACTGATTAATCATCCCATCGTCCTTGTTCAGATGCAAACTGTTAAGCTCACAATTACCAGTAGTAGATTTACCAGTAGTGACTTCATAACAAAGCAATTTGCTTATCTAACTTTTATTGTCATGTTGGTTGTTGTGTTAAATAAATAATTAAAAACTGAAGAGGATCTTATGGCTCATATATTATCCTGTCATGTAGTTACAGATTAATCTTTTTGACTGTAGGACTTCTCATTCTGCTGAGAACAATTTTATATTTCTTTGTGTCAATTAAGAATCTGAGTTTGCAGTATTTTTCCTCCTCCCTTACTGTAAACATTTTTTTTGATCTGTCTGGATCGCAGTAAGGACCCATTCACAGATACTCACTTCAAAAAACCAACAGAGCAGGCAAAAACGTGCTGATGAGTTCATGCTTAAGCAGTTTTTGGATTTTATATTAATAAAGGAAAACAGGATAACATGTTTACGTGACCATTTTTAACTTATTTAGCATAATCAGGTGCATCTAAACACACTTTTTAATTAATATTACACTTTATTGCGTAAACAAAGGAAGGCACAGTGGTTGCTGGTTCACGTCCCAGCTGGACCAGGAGGCCTTTCTGTGTGGAGTTTGCATGCTTGCGTGGGTTTCCTCCACAGTACAAATGCATGGGGTAGAGGTACATTGGATAAACTAAATGGGCTGTAGTGTGTGTGTAACTGAGTTAAGTTATGGCAGTATGGGTATCCACCCATAAAACATATGCCATAGTACTAGGCGGTTCATTCTGCTGTAATAAACCCTCATAAAAAAGCAGGGATTAAGCAGAAGGAGAATGAGTGAGAGTGAACATACTAATTCAAGTAGGCTCTAAATAAATACATATTTTCAGTCAGAATTATTAGCCTTCCTAAATTATTAGCCCCCCTGTATATTGGTTCCCCAATTTCTGTTTAAAGAAAGATTTATTCAACACATTTCTAAACATAATAGTTTTAATAACTCATTTCTAATAATTGATTTCTTTTATGTTTGCCATGATGACAGTACATCATATTTGACTAGATATTTTTCAAGATATTAGTATTCAGCTTAAAGTGCAATTTAAAAGCTTAATTAGTCACGTTAGGGTAATTAGGCAAATCATTGTATTATGTTAGTTTGTTCTGTGGACAATTGATAAAATATTGCTTAAGGGGGCTTATAATAATATTGACCTTAAAATGTTTTTTTTATTATTAAAAACAGCTTTTATTCTATCCAAAATAAAACACAAAATACTTTCTCCAGAAGAAAAATATAGGAACTACTGTGAACAATTCCTTGCTCTGTTAAACATCATTTGGGAAATATTTGACAAAGAAAAAAACATTCACAGGGCTAATAATTTTGACTTGTGTCTTAATGTCATGTTAACTGGGCAAATTGTGTATTTACATAATGGGGAGAGCAACAGCAAGTCAAACTCTCCTTTGGGTAACTGAGCAGAAATCATGCACAAACAATTACAATTATTTTAAGTTCATGTAAATGATAATCATGAGGCTGATTAGCATGTACTTAGGCTAAATACCTCAAGCAAATATAAGATATGGGCTAGGAGGAGTTGGGGATGGTGGTAGGGGTTTACTAAATAAAGCACTAAAGAGAGACCGGATGTGTAGTTAAAAATAGATCACTGTGAGAGATGTCAGAACCAGATTGGTAAACGTCATGAACAGATACGAGGTTGACTGACGTGTCCTGCCTGAACTAATGCAATGCTCAATAGTAATTCATAGTTATTTCGAGTTGGACCATATAAAAAAAATTTTTAGTTAAGAACTGCTTCGAAAGATTTAGGTAATGAATTATTCAAGCAAAAACAACAGTGTCACAAATGTTTAAAGACGTGTGATAAACATTTTGACTTTTGACCCTTTGCGCTTGACGTTACACCTGACGGTAAATGTCAATGTGTGAAACTACTGAAAATAGATCACCTATTACAGACTGCAGTTAGATAAGGTTTCCAGGATAACAGCGCTTGACACACAAGGCCAGTTGTTTCACTCTTCAGCTAGAGTGGTGATTTTTCATAAGTGTCAGTCAGGGTCATATTTTACCACAAATTACTAAAATTTCATGAAAAAATAAATAAATGGCTCTAATCTAGTCCAGCAATTACATACATATATATAGCTCATACACTATGCTCATAACAATTTAGCTTACCCAATTCACCTATACCACATGTTTTTGGACTGTGGGGTAACCGGAGCACCCAGAAGAAATCCATGTAAACACGGGGAGAACATGCAAACTATACACAGAAATGCCAATTGACCAAGCCAAGGCAGGAACCAGCGACCTTCTTGCTGTGAGGCGATTGTGCTACCCACTGCGCCATCGTGCTGCTATTTTATTTTATTTTAAAGTTAATTTATTCTCCTCATGCCATTGAAAATGTCCTTGGTGATTGGTCACGTAGGACAATAGTCATGGTCTTGTATTTTAAGATTAAAAATAAACACATTCAAACAATTTAAATCCATCCATGTGGCTCCTTGTGACACTGAGGTCTTATGAGTTGAGGTCTTATAATTGATTTCAGTGCAAGAAATTGTGGGTAGCACAGTGGGTAGCACTGTTGCCTCACAGCAAGAAGGTCACTAGTTCGAGCCTCGGCTGGGTCAGTTGGTGTTTCTGTGTGGAGATTGCATGTTCTCCCCGTATTGGTGTGGGTTTCTTCCAGGTGCTCCAGTTTCCCCCACAAGTTCAAAGACATGTGGTATAAGTGAATTGAGTAAGCTAAAATTATCCGTTGTGTGTGTTTGTGTGTTTGTTATAGATTTTTTCCAGTGATGGGTTGCAGCTGGAAGGGCATCCGCTGTATAAAACATATGCTGGATAAGTTGGCGGTTCCTTCCGCAGTGGCCACCCCAGATTAATAAAGGGACTAACCCGAAAAGACAATGAATGAATGAATATTATTAGCTGTAATCCACTGTACAATCCTGGGCAAACAGTTCACAGTGTAGTGCAAGCTTCCAGTAGCTTGATGACATACTGTATGACTAAGTATGCATGACTGTATGACAGAACATTTATGAGTGTGAATTCGGAGGCCAGTTCATTTATCAGATTGGAGTCATTCCTGCATTATGGCAAAAATCTGCATCTTCGCGCTCTTGTCACCACACATCTGAGCCACAAAAATGGGTGACGATTGACTTGCAATAACCTACTGTATATGTTCCATGTCTTTAACTGATTTGGTTTGCTCTCATAAGAATCAGTATAGTGTTTTTGTTTGGTTTGGATACCAATTTTTTTATTTTTTACTGGATTCCTTCATCATGCTGTATCTCTGTCTTTTTCATGGTATGGCAACAGGCTCGAGATAAGCTATCAGAAGAGCGTCGCAGCCTGTCAGAAGTAATCAGACAAGAGTTTGCAGAGCGGCTTATAGAGCTGGAGGAAGAGAACAGGAGGATGAAGATGGAGGTCTCAGAAGCCAAAGCTCGACTTCGCTTAGAAGTAGAGCGAGTGACCAGGGAAAAGGAAGAGGAGCTTGCAGAAGTACATCAAAGGTCAGTGGCAAAGAGTAATGTTCTTTTTGTTTCTTGTTTGGACTTGCAACTGCGGTTGGTCAATTGATTATCTATTAAACACGTAGGTTTGTTGTGCTGAATTTTACTGATCTCTTTTCTTTATAGAGTGAAGTCCGCTATATTGAAGAAGGAAGAGACTGTTAACAACCTGCGGAAGCAACATGAGGTATATTGCATGCCTGTTATAGTAAATAAAAAGCTTTTTTTTATATATCTCAATATTGAATGCATATTTGATGTATTTGCAACTCACTTGTTTTTCGTCTGTCTTTCAGGCGGCAGTGAAGAGAGCAGATCATCTTGAGTCATTGCTGGAGCAGCAGAGAAAACAGCTGTTAGGGAAATGAATGACAAGTCAGGGCACTGAACCCCTTAGAGATCCCTCCTTCTGTCATATCGTCCTCTTGCACAAAGAAACCTTTTCTTTATTTTTAATTTTTTTTTTACATTTCTTTTGGTTGTTTGGATGAACTGACGGATTCTGGATGGATGTTTGGTTCCACCAGACCTCTCATCCATAAAGGCGGCTTATGTCATTCCCATGGGAACAAGGCAAGAAATAAGAGAGGAATTTAATCTTCTCCATGACTTCTAGAGAGGCTTTTGTGTGTCTCTCTTGCACGGATATGACCAAATTACAGACTCTTTTCTGCCACTGCTTTTCACTCAGCTAATCAAATGAACAATAATTCAAATTGAACAACACAATTTCCTTACTAGAGTTTAGATCTAGTGTGTTGTTGAATCTTACAGACTCGTGAAAATGTGCGTATTTCACCCCTGTATTAAAAAAATACAAGTCAGAATTTGGCCCCACATTAAGTGGCCTTAACTACTATGTATTTGCATCAAACTATAAGGACAGTGTACTTAATTTGTTCATAATGTATTGCAGAACACTTCTGGTGCTGTTTGGGTCAGGTTTGGTGGTATGGGTAGGTTTAAGGGTGGGTTAAGGTGTAAGAAACAGTCAACAGTGTAATCACAAATGTAATTAAATAAATTATTACAGATGTATTTACATGCACATATTTAATCAGTCATAAGTACAATGTAAAAACATTTATAAATAAAAAATTAATATTAATATTAAAAATGAATTATCAAGCAGTGTAAGTACATACTACTTAAGGCTACTTAATGTAAAGTGGGACCCAGAATTTTACTTTACTTTTGAAAACAATACAGACCACAGCAAATTAAAGTGACAGTTCACCCAAAAATGAAGATTTATTAACAATTTACTCACCTTGTAATTTCAAATATTTATGAGTTATTTTTTTCTTCTGTTGAACACAAAAGAAAATATGTTGATGGATGTTTGAAATCAGAACCATTGAAAGTGAATGCTTGCAACATTCTTCAGATACCTTCTTTTGTGTTCAACAGAAAAAAGATTAACCTCAAACAAAAAAACCAACATAGGCTCATTCTGAAAACATAGCCTTATATACATTTCTGGAGATCTGGAATTAAGTAGGCAAAGCTATATATGGCTGCATTTCATCTTTAAAACGAATGACATCGTTCCTTTTCGCGCTTACCAGCTGACTGCTTACCTCCGTATGGACGGCTTCTATGTTGTTACCAGTTTGTCCGGTTGCTCAACATGTACATCGGTGGACTTGAGATGCAGAGCGGAGTTGACTGCGACAGAAAGACGTGAAGAACAGTTCCAGAAAGCATAAGACAAAAACAAAAGCTAAAAAATAAAATAGACAAGTAAATAACAGGGTGAGAATGTGATACAAATCAGACAAGGGCTTTTCTTTTTCTGGATTGCTTTTTAAATCACTGTGGTTGGGTTTAGGGAAGTGGGTGGTTAGGTCAATCAGTGCTTTTTAAAACACTATTGGTTGGGTTTAGTGAAGGGGGAGGGTGGGTCGGTCGATTGGTTGGTCAGTCAGTCATTTTAGTCAGTAGACAGTCTGTCGACAGCAGCCTCTAGTGGATTTGCGTGAGAACAGCATGTGCGAATGGCAATCACAAAGAGAAATTTGAGATCTGGAAAAGTGTGCACAGCGGCCTCTTGTGGATTTGCGAAAATAAAAACTGCAAAAAAAAAAAAAAAGCGTAGATCCTGCAACGTATTTTTCTCTCTTCAGAAATGTATATAGGGGTAGGTAATCAGAATGAGTCTGAGTTGCAAAAAACACTGTATTACAGAATTATATTATTTAAGTTGTAAAGTATTTATACAACATGATTTTGTTTAATTTATGCTTGTGATATTGCTATTTTCACTCTTAACATAGTAAAAAAAATTATAAATCTGACTAAAATCACACTCAGACACTTTTTAAAGTAGGCTAATGACAGTTCACATTGTGGTAACATGATGAATCACCATGGAAAATGTGACAATGCAAAATAGCAATTCTTACTTTGATTATTTGAAAATGGGTGTAAAATCTGCACGCCTTTGTGAGTTTCACCCAAGAAACTGGAAAGCCCCATTTAGCTGGGCACAAAGGCATGCACAGTAAACTGTTCCAGATGTTTCTGTAACCTCATGCCGTCTCCCCGTCTCTCTTCCACACTGGAATATAGGGAAATGGGTGGAGATTACAGTGGACAGGAGACGAGGGAGGAGAAGTTGGCTTTGAAATGGAGCAGAGAAGTTAACCCTTCATATTAAAGAGAGAAGGCTAATCCCCCATCAACACAAACATCCCCACTCCCCTGCCCTTTTGTTGTTGAATACAGATGCCTTTTGTCCCGGTGCCTCACAGGGCTGTTTCTAAATTACAGGAGATGTCCCAGAAGCCCCTAGGAAACCCAAACATGCTCACACAGAGCCCTCGGTGAAGCCCAGCTCTAGTTCAGATGTCAGGGAGTGATGGCAGCGCAACTAGAAGAGAGAGAGTTTTAGAAGGTATGTTGGCAGTGAAGCAGCAGATGGACAAGATAAGTATAGAGTGTCTCTTTAGGTAGACTGTAGATTGAGCAGCTCTCATGGTACGTTTATGTACATGGGGAGATGAGGTTGAGATGGATGTAGAAAGTTGGATAGATGAATGAAAAAAAAAATAATTCAGATGGATAGATATTTAAGAGCAGTGTGTACTGTATGATGGGACAGCAGAGCTGGGTTCAATAAAAAAGCGACTATTGTTTGCTGAATATGGTGTTCCTGAATCAACATTGTCTCAAAGTCGCAGAAAAACAGGGAGGGAAACATCAGGGAGTTTCACAATAGGGTATATGCAGAGCTAGTGTTTTTTTCCCATACCGATAAACTTCCGGTGAACGGTTAATGTGACATTTTCAATTTTATACGCTTCCTTTTACAGTATGAATGTTGTAATGTAATTAAAATATAATCAGTTAAATAGACTATATATACATATATATATATATATATATATATATATATATATATATATATGTGTATGTGTGTGGGTGTGTGTGTATATGTGACTCATTTTTAGAGTAAATGGTGCAGTTATTATAGTAATAATATAAATAGAAATAATATAATAGAAAATAAAAGCAAATTAAAGGAACTAAATTACTAAAGCGTTCAAATAAAGCTGTAAAATATATATTTTTAAAGGCTTAATGTTTATAAAAACAGTAATAGTATTTAATTAAAAGAAACAATAAAACTGCTTCAAGCCATGTAGGAAAGTCTATTTTATTTAATTTCCAATCATATTTTTTAAAAGTTGTCTTATTTTTATTAGCCTGAATAATATCAAATAAAAAGAACATTAAAATTTCATGGGAATTTATTGAGAGATAAATAAAAACACACAGTGCATCCATCCATTGGTTAGTTTTAGGACTTCTTCTCACATTCTAATCAATCTTTCATTTGTAAATGATTGCTTATTTGGAAATTAAATATTTACACAAATGTCATCCGGTTACTAACACATAATATTGATTCAGGAACACCTATTTTTTTGGTTTAATGATATCACTCATGATGCTTGACAAGTAGAACGTGTAACGTGATCAGCATCCTTGTTAAATCAGGTTTGATAGATAAGTTTTCAATGTTGTATGCCAAGTTTAAGTTTAGAAAAAAGGGTTAAGGGCTTCTACGTCATACCGTTTACCCATTTTCCCCTCAGGATACGTTATAAGTAGGGTTAGGTTTGTTGTAGAAATGTTGCTCCAGAATCTACACAAACTTGTCAAACGCAGCATGACTGGTATTCATCCTGCAGTTTAAAATAAAGCTAAACACATTCCCATCATTTTTGGTTTTCACAATGTAAACCAAGCATTTAAACCCAATAGAGGAACAGAAACAAATGGTGTTCAGCTGGAGTTGGGGTTGCAGGATGGGGGGGAGGTGCTTTAAAACTCCCCAAACTCTCCATTGTTATGAAGTCTTATCTTTTCCCACTTTCCTGCAAAACATTTATGTCAGTTTTATCCCTGCTCAATCAAGTAACCAACATTTTCAGTGAAAAATTGCACCACATGCCAGAAAAGCATCTTAAGCCTGCTAGTCCGTTTAGCCTGGCTGGTAAATTTTAGGTTCTCCATTTAAAGAGAACATCCTTAAAAGTTGATTTATGTGCCAAATTAAATCGCTTATCATAAGTTAAACAATCAACTTCCCACCGCTTTTTATGTACCATTTTTTGTTTTATGGATTTTATTGGTCAGGTTCTTCTTGATGTGTGAGCGGTTTGAGTGAGTAAAGCTGTGCTGATGAAAAGGTCAGAGTGAAAAGTGCCTCATTCCTGTTCTCTAATGAGTGGATCAGGTGTCTCCTTTCAGGACAGAGAGAAGGACGGCAGATTGTCCTCACTGGAGTATAGAGCCGACTCTGTCATGGTAAAAACTGTGGCGCAATTTCGTGAGTCACCTGTTGACATCACACTTAAATGTGTGTAGGTGCATCCGAGGTCAGTTGGATGCAGTTTATTAGAACCCCGGTGGGAGGTTCAACACTTTACGGCATTCTGAGAATGTTTCAAATGCATTTCATGAAGGTTAGAAGTTCATTTTGGCAGCAGATGCAGGTCCTTGGCTGTCTTTCTGTCTTCGAATGGCAGTGTGCTTGGCATGGCCGGTGTGTGTCAGTGGCACTCGTGCCAATAAGCCATTCTTTTGTGAGTGTAGTGTTTAATATCCAAGCGCCGGTCGCCATTTTACTGGCCTGTGGTCTGAAAAAAACATGACTTTTATTATATTATATTTTACCCTTAAATGTTACCCTCTTAAGTTTTGTTGTTGCATGTTTTTAAGTAAATGAAATGTGCCCTTTAACATGTAGCTCTTAATTAGATTTCTCCTGTATTTTGACCAAGTTTAATAGTTGTTTTCCAACAGTGAAGAAAAGAATCTTTGACTTTGTCCGTATGAAAATAAATCTTGAAAATGAGTTTGTTTCTTCCTTTTTTTCCCTCCTTCTGCAATATCCAGCAATTACTGTATATAATCACACACACATTCTCCACAGTCTGTTCTCAGAGTGTCAGGTTTAACTTTAGATCACATTTAGACCTGTTTTTTTATTATATTCTTTAACTAGCTTTTTGTCATGTTTTTAAAGCTGTTGAACCTGTCAATCATGGTGTCAATGGTGGAATTAACTTTCAGATCTAAAGTATTGCAATTTGAAATTAACATTTGAGATTGCACTTACATTTTAATTGCACTTACATTTTTTAACTGTTCTGTATTCGGACTGTTGACTAAAGATCAATTGTCAACATTTTTTAACAACTATAGTTTTTCATAAGTATAAATGTGCAGGGATTGTCATGACCTCATGAAACTGGGGTTATATATTTAACAATATTTTTTCACAACACAGGTCCACTTAAAATATAGAACTTAAAGGAGAATAGTGAAATAAAACATAAAAATGGTGAACCTAAAGTATGGCATTAACTTAAACACTCAAAAAATATTTTTGCTGTATGTTCAATTTACTTATTTATAATAAGCTGAATCAACACAATTCCTTAGTTTTTGCGGGATAACTTAATCGTTTTATGTTCAATCAACTTAAATTTTAAAAACAATTAAGTTAAACGATTTGTGTTGGGATTACATAAAGGAATTGTATGGAAGCGTGCATTTTTGACAGTGTACTGTATACGTACTTTACCTTTAAAAAGTTTGAAAAGTTTTTGATGCTCAGCAAGGATGCATTCATTTGTATTTATTACCGCAAAAAGTTTTGTGATTTTATTATTACAATATAAAATAAATGTAATTATTTTTAAACTATTTCAAGTACATATTTATCTTCTCTATTTTAATATATTATAAAGTGTTATTCAGTGATGTGATGCCAGTTTTCAGCAGCCCTTACTACAATCATTAATAAATACACCAGATCAACGACCTAAGTGAAATAACCAGTGCTTTACACTTTTCTTAGGATGCCTAATAGCATTCGGCTACAGAAATTGAATAATCAAATGTAAAATAGCACTGTATAGTCTTAATCAAATAATTCTTTACATTTTACCTTCATTTAGTTACAAACTATAAAAACCTTTTGTTTCTGAATGCTTTAAACTCTCCTGAAATGCTCGCACAATCACAGGCCTTACAAAGACATACAGATGATAAATTTGTATTCTATTATGGTTAATAATAATAATTCCTTACTTTTCTGGACGCTCAAAGTGCTTTACACATTGGGGGGAATCTCCTCAACTACCACCAGTGTGCAGCATCCTACCTGGGTGACGCGATGGCAGCCATATTGTGCCAGACCGCACACCACACACCAGCTGATTGCTGGAGAGCAGACAGAGTGATGAAGCCAATTATGATATGGGGATGGTTAGGAGGCCATGATGAACAGAGGCCAGTGGGCAAATTTAGCCAGTATGCCAGGGTTAAACCCCTACTCATTTTCGAAGTACATCCTGGGATTTTTAACGACCACAGAGAGTCAGGACCTCAGTTTAACGTCTCATCCGAAAAACGGCACTCACTGAGCAGTATAGAATCCCCATCACTATACTGGGGCGTTAGGACCCACACAGAACGCAGGATGAGCGCCCCTTGCTGGCCTCACTAACACCACTTGCTGCAGCAACCTAGCTTTCCCATGTGGTCTTACATCCATGGTTTTACTTTGCAACTGTGGCTCATAGTGAAAATATCAACTAAACATTGCAGATCCTGCTATGTGACTATTGTGTATGTGCATATGCTATATTAATGCTGAAACGATATATTGTGCAGCCCTAGCTTTCCAAATCACATGATCTTTCACAAATAAGTTTAAAAAGTACTCAACTATTAAGGCTTGTTTGTTTTTCAGTATTATCTTAATGATAGAAAGCAGCATTTATTTCATTAAAAAACATTTTAAATGTGTTTTCATGATAAACAATTAAATATAACTCATACAGAAACAGGCATGTTATTCTAATTAACTACCTGCACTGCTCTTATTTTTCCCCCTGGTTCAAATTACTTTAACTTTCTCTTTTGAATCCTCCTCTGAATACGAGTGTATAACAAAAAAAATGTAAATCTGTAAGTCACATTCGTCTGCTGGAAAATTCACCCTGCACATAATTTCTGACCCAAACCTTTCCTCATTCTCCCACATACTGCATTTGTCTTTTACATTTACTTTACTAACCACATCCCTCATCTGACCAACCGTTTACCCTTTCTCTAACCAGGGCCCTGAAGAGGAGGGGCTGCGGTGTGGGAAAGTGTTAAGATAACTGGCTTGTATGTAAACGAAGCAGCTGCAAGTAGTGTGATAAAACAGAATATCAGAACCCAGGGTGCCTTCAACATGTCATTTTAGGCCTTCTTTGTACTTGTGCATTATTTTGATGCACCAAATGCTCAAGTTTTTACATTCCTTAAGCTGTTTTTGAACATCAGCTGACTTGTTTTGTCTTTACTTCTGCTGCTCTGGTCTGTTATCACCTAGCTCTGAGTTGTGCACGTAACCATCTCCCTCTCTTTTCTCTTGTGTTTTATGTCTTCCTTGGGGGAGGGGGAAGAGGAGTTGACCAATTGCTAGCAGCTGTTACTCATTTCACAATAGGGCCGCCTCTCCAGCTCTCTCAGTGTGTGTGTGTGTGTGAGTGTTGTTAAAGTAGGCAAACTGCTGCTCGAATTCACCTCTCATCGCTTGACAGGAGTTTCTCTTCAGGTACGATACTTTTTCAGACTCCTTTAACTGTTCTTTTGTCCCTCCGTTTACACGATCTTTCAGTTTTTCTTGAGTTAAAAGGGCTGCTGCGAGCCAGCTGTCTTTGAATGTACGAGATGGTGACAGTTACTTTGTGGGATGTACTGTGAAGCTGGGTGTTTTTTGTTGGTTTTCTTGAGTTTTAATGCATTTTGGAAGATTTTATTTCTTTAATTAGTACTATTTTCAAGATAAATTTTCTGCGGTTTCTTAAAAGAGATGGAATTATAGGTTTTATATTCTCCAGATGGACTCGGAGGAAAAGTTTCTGGGACATTTCTACATTCTTAAACATCGATTCTCGCAAATAGCATTCTTGTCATTCCACATATGACAGAAGAACAATAGCGAGAATTCTGAAGACCCAAAAACTGCATAATGTGAGCCTTTGTTCTTCTGAATTCAGCTTTATTCTCCAGTTTGAAAGACTCATTTGAGAATTAAACTTAAAAAAACCTTGTCATTTCTGTATTCTGACTTTTCACCAGTGGTGGAAAGAGTACTGAAAAATCATACTTAGGTAAAAGTCTTATTACTTGCCTAAAATATAGTGCAAGTAGGGTAAAAGTATCTGTTGTAAATATTACTCAAAGTATGAGTAAAAAGTAGACTCAAGAGTAGTGAGTATTACGCTGTGAAAAGCTGATGCATTTACATCTAATTTGTGGATGTGTGTAAACGTAACATTCTGTAGTGCATTTAGTTATTGCCCAGCAGGCGCACAACATCATAAGATGTTAATATTAGGTTCGATATAGGTTGTGATGTCAGGTCACCAAAATTCAATATCTAGCCAGTGTATTATTTTAATGTCCAATAACAACATCAAATGACATTGATATTTGGTTGATTTTAGGTTGTGTTAGAAAGTGACCAAAATCCACCATCGAGCCAACATCTTAAACCAATGTCATATTGACATCTAATACTGACATTTATTCATCAGGTATGGCAACCAAAATCCAACGTCTGATAGACGTCATAGTGGTAACGTCCACACAACGTCAAGCTGTAACATCATTAGACATTGATATTTGGTTGATTTTAGGTTGGACTTCGACCTGACATTGAGTTCTGACGTCAACCCGATTTTCATTTCCAAACAAAATGCAACGTCCCCACGACGTTGGGGTACAACTTCAATCTGACGTCATGTTGACTTCTATTGCCTGCTGGGTGTTTCAGGCAATTTCGGTCTTCATACAGTAAACATCTGTCATTTTTTCATCAGTGACATGCATCTTTACAGTCTCTGGGTCATTGCTTGTAAAGGTTTGCTGCAATTATACATCGACCATGTCTTGAGGTAGTTCATTATGATACGATTTACCTCTTTACTTCTATGTGCAATTTGATTGGACAGGAATTACAGGACTGAATTTTCTTATCCCCCATAAACAAGAAAAAATAAAGTAGTCGTGGAGTAAAAGTACCAATACTGCACTAAAAATGTACTCAAGAGAAAGTAAAAGTACACAATTTTAAAACTACTTAGTAAATTACAATTCCTGAGAAAAACTAATCAATTACAGTAACTTGAGTACTTGTAATTTGTTACTTTACACCACTGCTTTTCACTTATAGTTCTTTGTGATTTTTAAGCCTTACGGGTACCTTCTTGACTAATTCATGAATTTTAAATAACATACCAAAGGCATTGTAAACTTGTGTTACTAGATCTGCCCTGATAACTTTCAGCTACAGTAGTTGTTAATTTACTTCTATTTGTATTAATGGGATTCTCTTTTAATTTTAAAACTTGTTGCATAAACTTGTTGCATACTTGGCAGCACACAAAGTGATTTTGATAAGTTACTTGTTTCCAGACACATCAGCAGGAGATGTGGTCACAGGGAAATAATTCCTTAGAAAGTAATTCTGGTTTCCCAGAGCAACCACTACTCAGAAGAGAATTACTAACAAGCAGTCGTACCACCATACCTCCGTCTTTCCTTCACCCACTTCTTTATACATGTCTGAAAATGGTAACATTTTTGTCTGTATGAGTAATTTCATGCTTACTCATTCTGTCTTTCACCCGCTTGCTCTCGATCCCTCCTTTTGTCAAATCCAGCTGAGCTTTTTTTGACACCGTTAATTAGCATCTGAAATGCTCTTTGAGCAAAGGTGCACTTGGAAACCGGGATCAAATTTTTCTGGTTTTCCAGGCCCTTTAATTAAAACAGGATTACTACACAGAACTATCCATGTTTCACTCCGTTGTTGTCTTTTTTTCTCCTCTTACAGACATTCGGAGACTCCCACACATGAAAGCTGGAGCTCAAACCGAACTAATTAACTGGCAGCGACCCCGTCACCCCTTCCCTTTGAGGAGCGCCTTAAAACCCAGATTTCATCAAAACACTACTCCAACCCTTCCTCAGGAGAACGCTCATGTGCTTACAAGGTGACCAGGTGTTTTGGGGAAGACTTAGCAACTGGTGCGCGAGGAAAGTAGCACGATGACAGGCCCGCTACCCAGGAGGCTTCTGCTATGGTTCATTGGGTTATTGGGCATTGCATTGCTAGCATTAATTGTTGTGTGCGTGGCTATGCAGATCCAAGTGCCATGGCAAGTCTTGACCCTCCAGAGCTTTACCATAAAACATTACAGGTGAGAACATTTAACTCATTACCATTGTCTATTTCATAAGGTTCCTTTTACAGCATTGATGTTGTAATGTAATTAAAATATAATCAGTTAAACAGACTTAAGCATTTATTTTGTTGTTAAAGCGTAAAAAGAGACGAAAACCGTTTAAATGCAGGCGCCGTCATTAGCTGCAGGCTAGCTCAGAAATTCCATTGAAAATACTGGGGTATTAATAACAATTTAATTTCCATATTTTAAAGACATGGCATGGAAAAATACAATTTAATGCGGTGCTTCCTGTTTGGTCTGATCACTTTATATCATATCTCAGCCAGGCAGCTAAGATCACTGTTTTTAAAAGAAATCAGATCTTAAAGGTGCTGTATGTAAGTTTTTGACTTTTCTAAAGCATAAAAATACCATAATATGTGTGCAGATATTCAAGAAACATCCCAAGTGAACATACTTGTTTAACTGAAAAACAATGCTGAAGTCAGATATTCTGCTTTGAAAGTGTTTTTTCTGTGAACGCTGTCTTTGTTTAGGTAAATTTAACCTGCACAATGCCAGTTTAGACAATTATATTTTAGCACCGTGGGTTGCCTTGTTGGAAAACAGCGTATTTTATTTATACAGTCAGAAAGGCTCTGAAAGCATGCGTCCATGACCGAAAATGCAACTTTCGGTGGACAGTATCAGACGTCGAAAAGAGACAAATTCAGTTCCACATGAGGTTATTAATTAGCAAATGATATAAATATTATGAACGTATACATTAGGTGAGCAGGTTACATTGTAACCATGTGTCCTAACAACACACTTTGTGACGAGATACGCAGTGATGAGCAATTTGGCTGTTTGCACCAGACGAAACTTAAATACAGCCTTTCAGAAGCGCAGAATATGCACTCACTCACGAAACGGTAAGGTTTAGAATCTATTTAATACACATTATCCCTCTTTAACATCATTAAATGTAGATGCTGAATCACTCATATGTGTTTAGTTCTAAAGTTCAAATTCAAACGGTTTATTGTATCTTCAAAATCTGAGTTGAACTATCTGCTGCTGCTTTCAGTATATGGCAATAAATATCATGTAAAATGGCATTCAAACTTACATTGTTTGCATTTAGCACTGAATAAAGCACATGAGGTTTACCTGAGGTGATCACTGTCATAGATTTCTGTTGTTTAGCTGTGAGAAATAGAAGCTGTTTCTAATATATCAATTCGAGGTGTTGGTTAGAAGCAAAACTCCTTTTAATATGGAAAATACTCCCTCTATCACGTGTCGTTGCTTTTATTTAGAACACAGTTTAAATCACTCGCTCCTGTACTCAATCTGGCAACCAGTGCTTGCATTTGTTTTGATCCAGGAGTGCAATACCTAGTTCAACCACTGGGTGTCAAACTTACATACTGCACCTTTAAATGCAGTGATTTTATATGGGATGACATTTCACCGGAAGTGCTGGGGCTGACTAACTGAAATTAAAAGTCTGTATGCATATACGCCATTGAACTTCTCTGAATAAGTGAATCATTAAATCAGAAACGTAATAGTTGTTCAGTTTGGTTTCAGGAACAGGATTTTAGGTCACACTTTATTTTAAGTGGCCTTAACTAATATGTATTTACATTGAAAATAATTATTTATTACAATGCAGTTGTTGTGTAAATACACGTTTTTACATTTTTCTTATGCATGTAATTACATTGCAATTAATTTATGTAATTACAATTATAATTACACTGTTGACCCATCATTTACATCTTAATCATCCCTAAACCTACCCATACCACCAAACCTTTCCCTAACCTAAAGGCTGATTTATACTTCTGCGTTGAGTGATTGCCGTGACCCTTGGTGCCTGACTTGCTCGTAGTCTTGTGTTTATATCTCTGCATACTGTTTGTGTTGCTCTGCAATAACACTTCTGAAACGCTAGGTGGCAGTGAGGTTTTTATGTTTCTCTGTGTTGAGTTTTTTCGTGGATGTTTTTAATTCTACGTACAATACAAGTAGCTCAAACTCGCTCTTTCAGAGGCCCGTGGACATGCAACAACTTTAATCATGAGGTAAACACAAAACAAAAGTCTCCATCTG
>CAIGQZ010000217.1:2340590-2363723 GCA_903798205.1 Danio tinwini | reverse complement strand
CCTGTGAATTTCTTTTCTTTTTCAAATATTTCCCAAATGATGTTTAACAGAGCAAGGTATTTTTCACAGTATTTCTTATTATAATTTTTCGTCTGGAGAAAGTCTTAATTGTTTTATTTCAGCTAGAATAAAAGAAGTTTGTAATTAAAAAAACAAACATTTTAAGGTCAATATTATTGGCCGCTTAAGCAATATATTTTTTGATTGGCTACAGAACAAACCATTGTTAATAATTTGCCTAATTACCCTAACTTGCCGAATTAACCTGGTTAAGCCTTTAAATGTCACTTTAAGCCCAATGCAAGTATCTTGAAAAATATCTAGTCAAATATTATGTACTGTCATCATAGCAAAGATATGTGTTGTGTTGATAAAAATCTTCTTTAACAGAAAATTGGAGTAAAATATACAGGGGGGTTAATTATTCTGACAGCGTGATTGACTTATATGTGCAGGGCTAATCAGTTATTCCATTAAACAGCTATAGCAGTTTTTTTAGTTATCCCGCCATACTTTAGGTATCATTTCAGTTTTTCTCAGTTGCTTTGGTGCATTTCTCACAACACTATTTAGGTTTGCACAACAGTTAATGCATTTCTCAAATCAATTAGTCATTTGTGCACATCATAGTAGCAGTTTCTCATTCCTTCC
Source organism: Danio tinwini (assembly GCA_903798205.1). NCBI lineage: Eukaryota > Metazoa > Chordata > Actinopteri > Cypriniformes > Danionidae > Danio > Danio tinwini. Next base: position 2,363,072 of record CAIGQZ010000217.1, on the reverse strand, counting down.
AACAAATTGCAAATGCTTTTGGACATGCATCAATTGCTTTCATACAACTCTCTGCTGTTTTATAACATTATCATCTGCTATGTCATGTCAGTCTAAATTAACTAAACTTGTGAATGCTGAATAGTCATTCAATTAGGAGTGTATTTACAGTATTTTTTTGCACAATGCTGTGAATAAATTAAAATTGTAAAGAGCCTCTGTAGTAAAACTGTGAAACATACATATTCAGTGTCTTGTACTCAGATACCTAAATGCTGAATGCAGTGATGTCTAACTTTACTGTAGTTTTCAAATAGCTGTGCAAATAGCATATAGTGCTGTCTTGAACATTTTCAGGAAGTGTAACCAAAATCTGACTTTTTTGCATTGAAAAAAATTCAGAGTGAAGTGTCAATGAAAACATGACAAAGCCATATGACTGTCTTGCTCATAAACAATGATGTCAGGACTTTTCATCTTGATGACACTGACACTTTCATTGACATGAATACTTGCTTTTGAGGAATGAGATATCCATTTTGTGCAAGTGACACGCTTTTGCAGGTTATCAACTAGGTTTAGCAGATTGTACTAATTGTTTTGAGAAATGCATTAACTGTTGTGCAAATGTAAATAGTGTTGTGAGAAATGCACCAAAGCCACTGAGAAAAACTGTAATACGGTTCAAATTGGGATAATTTTGGCACTTGCCACTATGTGTTTTTCAGGTTGGAGCTGGAATTCGGGTTTTGTTGCGATATCAGTACGATGTGCAGCGTGCATTGCATTATGAATCTATTCTTGTTGACATCTTGGAGTGAAAACATAGACTGAACGTGAGGCCGTGGGTGACCTGGTCCGATTAACTCACTGCACAGACAGCTAGACGTTCCTTCTCGAACCCGCAGATGGCCATGGCGTGACCGCAGTATAAATTTGCATGTATTCCTAGACTTCAGCCATCATTCTAAAATACTGTAAGCGAGCATCTCTATACTGTAGCACCTTGTATTGCGACACAACCTCTCCATTGCGACGCCTCGCGATATTTGCAAACAAGTCATATGAATCATATTTATTATCATTTGACAGTAACTGAGGAACACCCAACAGTTTTACTCAAGTAAATGTAATGAAGCAGGCTAAATGTAATTTATTACTACCCACCTCTGAAGACGAATTAAACAAATTTAAATGTCTTAATCATTTACTCAGAAGTGCTTTTTAAAGTTTTATGACTTTATTTCTTCTGTTGAAACAAGGTTTTCTGAAGAATGTTGTAAAATAAAAGCAGCCATTGACATCTATAGTAGCAACAAAAAATTACAATGGAAGTTAATGACTGCTTTTCCCTAAAATCTTTCCATGTATCTTTCTATGTGTTCAATAGAAGACATAAACTCAGGAACACGTGGAGGATTAGTAAATGTTGACAGAATTTTCATTGTAAGGGGATATACAGTGAGGGAAAAAAAGTATTGAACACGTCATTATTTTCTTATATTTCTAAAGGTGCCATTGATTTGAAATTTTCGCTGGATGTTGGTAACAACCGAAGAAATCCATATATGCAAAGAAAACAAAACTAAATTGGTTTAAAAATTAAGTTAATTTTTGCAAAGAAAACAAATTTAATTTATGCAAAGAAAACAAAACTAAATTGGTTTAAAAATTACGTTGTGTAATAAAATCAAATAACAGAGGGAAAAGTATTGAACACATGAAGAAAGGGAGGTATAGAAAGGCAGTGAAAGCCCAGACAGCAGCTGAAATATCTCAGTAGTTCTTCCTCCTTTTCCCTTCGTCAGTGTAAATGAATAGCTGCTTCAGTCCAACATCTAAATTAGCAGGATGATGAAAATAAAACTAGAGTGGACATTTCAGCAAGACAATTATCCAAAATTTCTTCCTCTGGTTTCAGAGAGAAAATCAAGCTGTAGAATGGCCCAGCCAATCACCTGACTTAAATCCAATAGAAAATACAAAATAAAGCTCAGATTTGAGACGAGACCCACAGAACCATTACGATTTTTACACTCAGTTAAAGTCTCTGAGCAATGCATGTGACTTCATTCTCCAAATGAGAGGCGTCTTTAAGCTGCCATCACTAAAACAGCCTTTTATATAAAGTAATAAACACGTTTCAGTAGTTCAGTACTTTCTCCTCGTGTCAATTCATTATTATTTTGTTTTATTTTTAAATTTGTATTGTTTGGGTTTTTACCAAAATCTGGTTCAATTTCATGACAACAGCTGCTTATTCAATAATTTCGCCCACTATACTGTATATAGTGCTTGGTCATGTGTCTGTTGTTTCTGTTTTTTTTTTTCAATATGATTTCTGTTCTCGGCTGGGTCAGTTAACATTTCTGTGTGGAGTTTGCATGTTCTCCCTGCGTTGTGGTGGGTTTCCTCTGGGTGCTCCGGTTTCCCCCACAGTCCAAAGACATGCGGTGCAGGTGAATTGGGTAGGTTAAATTGTCCATAGTGTATAAGTGTGTGTGGATGTTTCCCAAAGATGGGTTGCGGCCGGAAGGGCATCCGCTGCGAACAATCGTGCTGGATAAGTTGGCGGTTCATTCCGCTGTGGCGACCCCTGATTAATAAAGGGACTAAGCCAAAAAGAAAATGAATGAATGAATGAATGAATGATTTCTGTTAATGTGACAAATAACTGAAAGAATAACAACATGTAGTAAACTGTAAAACTACAAATTAACATGTTTAACAATTATGATAACATAAGAAATATGAGTTTGCAGTAAGCAGTATAAAAAGCTACTTTGTATAGCTATAGAAATGTAAGCAGATGACATGGGAAGCCAGACACGTTAAATTTACAAATAATACCACTCTAATGTGTAAAATAAGGTTGATGTGTGGCGAGGAATTGTTTTACTTGTAATTATCTTCATTATGTATGCCGTGCCTTAAGAGCATGCATACAGTACATCGGTGTAATGTCAATTTGCTTTTTGGAGCTAAATATTTGCACCAGTTTACAGTGTTGTCTATTCATCAGTTTTCAGGTTTTGGTCACATATCTCTCCAAGCACAAAGATAAACACAATTTTAGGACTAAGTGTTTAGTACTATCTCTAAACCTGTCATCACATCATAAAAAAACTAATTAAAGGAAACACAAATACACTATTGAACTGCCATAGGAAAGTATTTGACAAGTCACAGTTTCTGTTGATTTACCGGGCTTAAGTTTGGGTAATGTTAATATTTGTTTTTATTATATAATATAATATGATAATTGATATTGCTCAGTGTGCAAATTATACATTGATTGTTGGGGGGACTCAACTTTAGTGTATTCTGACCTGATTAGCTATTTCGGTTAACTTTAGGACAAACTATTCAAACAATGCATCTAATTTGACGTTACTTTTCAGCAATATGTAGAAAGACCCATTCCTCACTAACAATGGACCAAAATTTGTCCCATACATGAGCTCATTTGTCTTATTTTGACTGCTATGCCATTATAAATAGTGAAAATAACCCATCGAAAAAGGCTTTAACTGGTGGTGAATGAGGAGACCCCCCCCCCCCCAATATGTAAAGCGCTTTGAGTTTTATTTAAGACAATGTGGAATCCTTTGGCTGTCTCTTTGGTTTGACTTCAGCTAATCCGTTTTGGCCAATGTTAACAATTATTTTTCATGAGTTCAACATCCAGCTGTGCAAGGATACATACAAATCTGACGTGAGTGAGGTCATCTTTCACTACTGATCTACTGTATTGTTGTTTAATATAGAAAACATTTTACAAGTAACTTTTATTATAAATCTTGCAGCTTATTCTTGAATCAAAAAATGACCAATAAAAAGGTGTGAAGCACCAAAAGTGGCTCATATTAAAATTAATTTGAACACTAATTTGGCTATTGTTGTTATACATAAATTTTTATGTACTTTTTTATAAGAGAGACTAGAAAAATCGTGAATCTCTACATTGTTATGTTGTTTGTTATTATTCAAAGGGACAAATTCTGACTGAGGAAAGTTAAATGTACTGATTTGTTTGTTACTTGCCTAACAAATGATAATAGACTACTAGTTTTTAATAAAAAAACTTTAACAGATTCCTTTTTTTCTAATGATATATGACATAATGCATTTGTATTTAACATGTTTTCTTTTTCTAAATCTGTGGTTATGATGACCACCTGACAAGCTAATCCTGCTAAAAATAGTGCTTAAAATGTCACAAAAAAAAAACAGTAATTAAATCTCATAATTAAATAGAAAATGAGGTGAGTAACTGCAAAAAGGTCCACTTTTGGTGAAAAAAGAAGCACCCCTTTTACTGGACTGGTACGGGCCTGTTATATATAATTTATAGAAACTTCTAGGTATGTATTGTCGGCCCCCATATTTCCTGGAGCCCTACAGTACGCACTTACTTCACTTATTGGTTATAGTTGCCCCCGCACACACACACACAGTATATATATCTGCGTCCTAATGCTAAACAATTAATGAGTCATTTTGTAATGATGCAAACAGCAGAAAAAATATATTAAAATGATTCTGAAAAAAAAACACGCTTAAGGCAAATGTTTGCTCGGCGTTGCATTTGCAGTGTTGCCAACTTTTTCCAATGAAAAGTAGCTAAAGCCTGTCCGAAAAGTAGCTAAATGTTACCAGGTGACGTCTTGCACTAATATCAGTGACGTCAGTAGTATCTGACAAGCGCAAGCCCGTGTATTATATTATATTCAAACACTACATCCAGATGCACAATAAATAGGTTCTTATTAACACATTACTTTGCGTGATGACGTTATTGCGTAATAGCAACTCAATATTTATGTAGTATAGAAAATAATGAATGTTTTCTCAAATTGACTGGCCACCTCAGCAAAAACATTTGAAGTATGTCTATTTAGATTTGCACGAAAAATATAGTTGACTATTTGTAAAATACAAACACATTTTGGTAAGAATTTCTTTTTAAAATATAACACCGATAATGAACAGTTACATTCTTTTAAACAACCACAGCTTGTGTACTTACTCTTTTTAACTTGTGAAATACCTAAATTACCAACAATTATACATGTTAACAAATATCAGTAAATTAAGTTATGAAAAACAATCTGAGCTAGCAATTTACTCTACTGAAGCCTGCGGCCACTGCTCTTTTGAGTCACTTTTTAAAAATAGCTGAAAGTAGTTAAAATGAATGTTAAAAATTGCTGAATTTGTTGCTAGGTGCTTTTTGAAGAAAAAAAAGTTGCTAGGGTAGTATGAAAAATTGCTAAATATAGCAACAAAATTGCTAAGTTGTCAACACTGTGCATTTGGCGCGTTTTGTGGTTTTACAAGTCTGCCATCTTGCGTTGAACATTAGCAGTTGCAGTTAAATGAAAATAACCTCATTTTAGCGCGCTGTCTCTAAAATAAAGGATTACATGATAAAACCTAAGCACAGAGACACTGATTGTGGTTTGTTTACCTCTAAGTTTGAGATGTTCATGGTTTTTGCTGACTCCATTACGCCGGCCTGTGTGAGTTTTCACCTGAGGAGGCTGACAATATAACCAGAGAAAGAGAGAAATATACCAAAGAGGACAGGATGCTTCAGTGACGAAAACAGGCTTACGGTGTAAAAGGTGGGATGTGAATGCTTATGAAATTACAGTCACGTGACGATTTTCACACTGCTAAATGTTAAATGATAGAGTGTGGGTAAAGTGTTTCTCTGCTGCTGTCTTATCTGTTTACACTCACTGTTGCCTTTATTCAGACTTTTGCGCCCACCAGAAATTTACACACACACACGCGCGCACACACACACACACACACACACACACACTCTTGTACAGCTAAAGGTACTTCTCATAGACGTAATGATACTTAACCCTACCCTACAGAAAACAGTCTGAATATTTACTTTTTCATACTTATATTCTTATAATATTTATAGTTCTTATGCGTACAATACTTAATTTGGGGTGATTTGTGAGCCGTTTTCGTCATGGGGACCAAAAAATGTGGTCAATATTACTACTATTGGTTTACTTGTGAGGACATTTAATGCCCACAAGGCACATACACAAATTTATTTAGGTACACATACACATTTAACATTCTAATATATAGATAAAAAGAATATTAATGTGTTAAATCTACTACATTTGTACTAAACTCTAACAGGCATTTCTATTAGGCTATATTGAGGTTTAGTGATATATTTTTTAACTATACAGCTTGTATTCTCATCTGGGGATATTGATCAATGTCTTTCTTAAATTCACCATCCTCTATTGTTTGAAATGCTGTTGTGTAAGCTGCAAATCTTTTGGCCGTTTCAGTAGGTTGGACTCAAAATAGCTGTAGAGCAACACACATGCTTGTGTAAGCATAAAGCTCTCAGTAATAATAGCCGAGGAGATGTTCTCTCATGTATAGATGAATGTTTGCAGAGCCACTGCAGGAGCTTTCAATGCTTGTAATGAACGTTCACTGTTTGATTAATGAGGGGAATCAGCTCTTCTGAGAGAGGCATCATCTTATGCCCCTCAAGGCATGAAGGGTCAGTGTAACTCATGCAAATGAATATGCTAATCTGTTGTAACTTATATCAGTTCATGTTTGCATCTAGGCATGGGCTGGTATAAGTTTCTCATGGTATGATAACCATGGATAAAAATATCACGGTATTGTCATTACTGCTCTGAAATAAGTTCTTTTTTAAATGTCTGGGAAAAAAACAGCAACCTTTCCGCCATTGAACACAATATATTTTATTTTAGGAAACATTTAATAATGTGCAACAGTAAACTTGTCAGGCTAAATAATTCAAGTAAATCATTGACTTTAGCAATCTTCATTAGTTTCAATAACACAGATTTCTTTACAACACTTAAAAAAACCTTACTTATACCTTAGGAACAGTATAACAGAACATTTTATCAGTGTAAAACCTTGACTTTTCCAAACTACGTTAAACGTTGAAACCAGTTATTGTCCCATGCCTATATGCAACCACCAATTTCTCTATGTTTAGGCTTAGATTAATGTGACAACAGGCGTCATGGTGTCACAGTGGGTAGCACGATCACCTCACAGCAAGAAGGTCGCTGGATTGAGCCTCGTCTGGGTCAGTTGGCATTTCTGAGTTTGCATGTTCTCCCCGCGTTCGCGTGGATTTCCTGCAGGTGCTCCGGCTTCCCCCACAGTTCAAAGACGTGGTACAGGTGAATTGGGTAAGCTAAATTGTCTGTAGTGTATGAGTGTGTATGGATGTTTCCCAGTGATGGGTTGCAGCTGGAAGGGCATCCGATGCGTAAAACATATGCTGGTTAAGTTGGTGGTTCATTCTGCTGTGGTGACCCCGGATTAATAAAGGGACTAAGCCGAAAAGAAAATAAATGAATGAATGAATTGATTGTTTACATTTCAAAATTTTGTGTTTTCTTTGGATTTTTGAGTTTATTCATTCATTTATTTTGGAGGAAAGGAAACCCACACCAACACGGGGAGAACATGCAAACTCCACACAGAACTGACCAAGCCGAGGCTCGAATCTCTCCAGATTTTCCCACTAAATTCAGATTTAACATCTTACAATTTAATGTTTTCTTTGGAATCCCGAGTTTGAATCTATTTATTTATTTTAATTCTTTCTGTACATATACAGTATGTTTTGCAATTTTGACTATTTTTCTCTGAACTGTCTATTAATTTTGAAATTTTTATGAAATCCTAGGTTTACATTTTATTTATTTGATATTTGTCTATTAATTTGACATTTTCCACCACAATTTTTACCTTTTCCACCTCAAAATAAAAACAAAATATTGTATTTTACTGGCCTGTAGCCAGGGGGGTTTAAGTGGTCGAAAGAGGTCCAGACTTTGTTTCATACAGTACATGAGCTCATTTGTCCTATTGTGCCATCATAAATAGTGAAAATAATCCATCAAAGAAGGCTACACAAAAGTTGAATGTGCTATACTATAACTGTAACAACTATAACTTCTATGTTAAGCTGCTATGACACAATTTACATTGTAAAGCACTATAGAAATAAAGATGAATTGAATTGAATTGAATTGCGGGCCAGTTTGCTATTTAAATGAATGATATTTAAATGACAATAGGCTAGCTTTCAATTTAAAACTTTCCTTTTTTTCTAATGATATGTGATGTATATGATGATTCAAAATCTTTATTAAAGTTTTTTTTGGTACATCAAAAAATGTGGTTATAATGATCATCCAACAAGTTAATCCAGCAAAAAAGTGCTTCAAATATGACTAAAATGCAACCCATTTAAACCTCATAAATAAATAGAAAATAAGGCAAACAACTGCAAAAAGGTCCACTTTTTAAGAAAAAAGAACCACTCCTTTCATCAGGCTGGCTACGGGCCTGTTTTATGTCAATAGCAAGTATCCATAATTATTTGTATTAAAGTATAAATGATTTTATTGCCTGTTTACAATCAGCTATTAAGAATGAGGAATCTAATTCTTCGTCATATTCACGCTATTATGTAATGGGAGTTACATAATACCTCCATAATGTGCATACATTAACCGTCAGATGATTCATACACTATCTTTGTCTTCTCCCGGTTTTCCCTCACATTCAGAAGCCAAATTCTCTCAAGTCTCTCCCAGCAGTATTGACACGGCAGAGTAAACACAAATAGAGCTGATTTAGTGCTCTCTCGCGTTTCCCCTCCGGCTCTCGACTTCAGAGACGACAACTCTGATAGCCATTCACACACATACACCTTTATGTGCGTTAGGTTGTGCTCCTGCGTATAATCGCTTTACCGTGTGTCCAGCTTTTGCTTGGCTGTAGCAGTCCGTTAAAGAAGAAGCACGTAATTGAGTTAGATGGCTGTTTGCCACACAGCCAAGTGGATCAGAACGGAAAAGCAAAGATGACAAATGGGGGGGAAAAGGCTAGAGATGTCTCGAGGGGGGCTTTCTGCTGTAAATTAAGCATCCTGAGACACTGCAATTTATTATGTAAGCTGTTATGATTCACGACACCAAGACGTATCCTTAAAGAAAGAAAAAAAATTGCTTTTAGAAATGCATTTAAGCCTCATAATGAAAAAAAAATGACATAGCTGTCATAACATTCAGTTTAATCACACATCAGTAGGTACAATCAAAACTGATTTTATAAAAGGATTGTGTGTGTGTGTGTGTGTGTGTGTGTGTGTGTGTGTGTGTGTGTGTGTGTGTGTGTGTGTGTGTGTGTGTGCGTGTGTTCGGTGAAGTGCATTTACTGATTTGCCGATGTTCTTTCTGAAAAGCGATGAAGCTCTTGGGTCAAACTTAGATTTTCTCAGACGGTTTAGAGTTGATTTTTAGTTCTAATAATTGTATGCAATAAGTCATGAAAGTGTGGAATTTTAAAGTCTTTATAGTCATCCCAGAAGGCACACAACGTCATAAGATGTTAATATTAGGTTGATTTAGGTTGTGATGTCAGGTGATCAAAATTCAATGTCTAGTCAGCGACTAAGGACCACATCATTATGACATCCAATAGCAACATCAAATGACGTTGATATTTTGTTGATTTTAGGTTGTGTTGGAAAGTGACCAAAATTCAATGTCGAGCCAACATCTTAAACCAATGTCATATTGAAGTCAAATATTGACATTTATTCGTCAGGTATGGCAACCAAAATGCAATGTCTGATAGACGTCACAGTGGTAACAGCATTAGATGTTAATATTTGTTTGATTTTATGTTGGACGTTAGACATTGACGTCAGCCTGACGTTGGGTTCTGACATCAACCCATTTTTCATTTCCAAAGAAAAATGCAACGTCCCCACGACGTTGGAGTACAATGTCAATCTGACGTATACCTTTTGTGCATTTCTGTACAGAAAATATTTCATGCAATGTGCAGTTCAGCAATAATAGCATCTGTAATTGCCGATTCACGTCCCTCTATGCTTTAAAATGTCAGATAATGTACTAGTCGGGCATAATGTGCAGATGTTTGTGAGGTTCAATTAGTAGGAGATTGGCAGTCAGTGTGCGTTTTTATAACAATGGAGGTGCACTAAGCTGAACTCCAGGCGAATCAATCCTTCCCTGTTATACTTCTACAGTAATAGCAGCACAAAAACACTTCTACCGAACATTCGTTTAATCACCACAAGCCTCTAAAATTGAGTCCAGTTTTTCTTTTCAGTCTGTTTGTGCAGATAAGTGTAATGAATGTTTATAATGTTTATAATTTTGTTGAGATGGTGGATATGGTTTAGTTAGTGGTAGCCTAAACACCTATGGTAACAATTTACAGTAATTTCCCATTAATCAACATCATTGCATTCACTAACGGTTACATCTTGTTAATTAAAAATATTGGTAATTAACAAAAATACACCAGTTTATTTTAAGGAATAATTGGGCATTATTTTCTAATAATTATTCCTTACTCAGTATACAAGTTAACATTATGAGCAGCTTATTTTCTTTACTTTCCTAATTTGTATTAATTAATAGATTACTAAAATGGCAACAAATGTAACTGTTAGTGAATGCATTAATGCTTACGTGTGTAAGTGGAAGAACTGACTCTGGTTTGTTGATTGAATTCTTATAAAATAATCCCCACCACGATTTAACAGCATCACCACTTCAGGTGTACTTTAATTTCTTTGATTTTAATAGATTTAAAGATTCATTTCGTGCTAAGATTTGAGCACTGTTGAGCACGTTCTCAAATAGTGCTTATTTGCCATTGCATTCACGTGCTCAACAGGAATGACTGTGATTGGCCGTGAAGGTCATTAATTCACCAAACTCACAGCTGTTTATCGAGTGTAACCACAGATACAGGGACACTGGAGCGTTTTTCAGCGTATCGCTCGTATGTACGCTTATAGACAAACCAGCACTCAAATGTTAGTGGGAAATAGACGTTTTTAAAATTTCAGTATCAATTGGTACCGAATTCCATTATCATGACAACTCTAGTCTCTAATGGTAAAAATTTATTAATTCTATTTTTTATTATCAAACTTCGTAAAAACACTTTGATTAGCATTTTCCCCTTGTACATGTCATCGGAGGGGGAAAGTTCCGCCCATTATTAGCATAGATAGCCCTGAGTGAGAAGCAGCTGTCTGTCATTAGAGTTTTCACATGAGATAATGTCAGTGACTAAGAGCTATTATACATATAGAGTTTTAATATGCACAAATGAACACTGCAGTCTCTATAGGCTACCTTCTTCTAAGTCACTTTTGAGATTACATTAATCCTGTTTTAAATCTGCCACTATGCTGATGCATGGGTGTTTGTAACTCCACCCTCTTTTAAAAAAGAGCACAATCTTGTTTGAATTTAAAGCAACAGTCACCAAAATGGCACAAATTGGATCAAAACCATAGACTGTAAAAGATATGGACGTAGTATCCGTTATGTCACCCATAGGTTTCTGAAGAGCGCAAATGAAGCTTTAAGTAGCCATGGTCAACTGTCGCCATTTTGTTTGTTCGTCATCGCACCGACCGGGGGTGACCAAATAAGGGCAAAGAGGCAGAGCGTGAGCGGAGCTACAGTTGCCTGCTAGCATTTTGCTTAGACTGGCTTTTCTTTGGGAGAAATGCTTAATACTTCATTACCTGCGACTTGTTTGTTTACCTACACTTGTTTGTGTTCTGACCACGTGCTTGGTTGTATACTATATGAATAAAGTGTTTAGACTTTTCAATCTGTCAGATTCTGGAGTGCACTACAGTTCTAAAGAAAAATATACATGATAAATTATCTTAAATAAAACACATTTATTTATAGATATATTATATATAATTTCACTTACCAGGGAAATGGAGGCAACTTAAATAGTTTGTGAGCACAATAAAGTGCACACAGCCTGCCATATTATCTGATAATTGTAGGAAATAATTCCAAAAGGCAACTGAACAAAAAAAATCACCCCCTCACAGTTGTTATAAAGGCTAATATTAGCTATATACACCAAATTCATCTTTTGTACCAGGCTGTAAACATGTTTCTATCAGCTCTAAAATTGCCAAATTTAACATTGCAGACAGTGAATATCTGGACTTCCTAGAGCCAGCCCCCAAAGGTGAGTCAATGAATTGCAGTTTCAGTTACTTCCGTATTGACTTCACGAAGGAGAGCGAGAGGTTGGCGCTTGATCAAAACCTAAACAATGTATGAAATAACAATGTATACTAGCTAGTGTTGTCAAAATATTATAATTTGATACGGGCGTTTTAAAGATTGCTTATATGGCAGCTTATAAACAGACCAGCTGATCTTCATGGTTTTTAAAACACTCCAGTGTCCCTGTACCTGTGGTTACACTCAGTAAACAGCAGTGAGTTTGGTGAACTGATGACCTTCACGGCCAATCACTGTCATTTCTGTTCAGCACGTGAACACAATGGCAAATCATCGCTGTTTAGGAACATGCTCAATAGCGCTCAAATGTTAGCAGCAAATGGACGTTTTTAAAATTTCTGTACCGTTTGGTATCGAATTCCAGTATCACGACAACACTAATGCTAGCAAAATAAACATTGTACATTTTGATCTCACTCAGACTTTAAATAACAAAAGCTGCCAGTGTTAGTGAGGGGCAAACGTTTGTTTGTTACTGGTGTTTGTGAATTTATCTGAGTGTTGATTGAAGTAATTTTAAAGCTTTGTCTCAAGGTCAAGCCCTTCAGTTTGCGTTGATGGTTCAGAGGAAGCTAATGTTGTATTTAATCGTCTGAGCTCAGGTCTAATTATTTATATTAATGTTATTTTGGGATTATGGCTCCCTCATGGAGGCTTAATTTCTGAAGGGATTTGTTGCTGGTTGAGGCTATTTTGAATATTTAAGACCATGCCGAGCTCTCAGATCAATTAAGAATTATCTGTTCTGTTTCCCCAGTGTGGCGTTATTTACATCTAATAGTAGATGTCCATGGCTCAAAGCCTAGTCTAATGCTTTAGTATGTTTTATGGGATACCTGATAAATCGGCTGAATGATGCTCACTCTTCCTCTATTAGTCTCTTCCACTTTTACACTCCTAATATCTCACTCAGTATGGCTATCCAGTAACTAATCTAATTTCAGAGACAAATCTCCTGTTTGAGCGCCTTTAAGAGGTTGTGTTTCAGCTCCAATGCACTCTATAGCTAGAATTATTATTTAGATAACTAGTAAATGCATGTGCTGTGCATTTGTACAACATTTGTACATGCATTACAAACACCTTGCTTAAGCGATAATTCGTTTTTTTTTTTTTTGTAATTTGATGCAAAGATGATATAATACATACATAAATGCATGTAAGTGTTCATACGTTTTTTTATCAAAATATAAAAAACTGTCAGGGATTTAAGATTACGATGACCATTAAACGTGTCATAACAGTCTTGTGAAAAGAATCTATAAGTGATTGGTCAGAAGATCTGATGAGATGCTGAAGAAAATTGGCAGTAGTGAGAGACTACAAGTTTTGAAAATGCGGATTTGAATTCAAGTTTTGTCATTGTTTTGAAGCACAAGTAAAATATATTTGTTTTGTCTGAAAAATACTGAAGACATTCCCAATTTAAAATGTCAAATATAGCATAACATTAAAATTGTTCAAAATAATGTTTATATTATTAGATTACACAATTCCAATATTGCAACTTCAGAAATGTTAAGAAAGGAATGTTTGATGGAATAATCCTGATTTTCAACTTACATAATTTTCAGCCAAAAAAACCCCTAATAAATATTATTTTAAAATTTTAGAAAGAAATAAGAGATAATAAGAAAAAAGAGAGATAAAGAGATATTTTGTTTTCGGCAATATATATTGCGATATAAATACCATTTTACCAGATTACTTTAATTGTAATGTGAGGGGACGCTGGACAACAGAGTGCGGATCCAAATGCAGGATTTTTTCAACATGGAATGGTCAGGCAAGCAATAGTCAATAGGAACAAACAGATGTATACAGCCAATCCAGAGTCGTGGTCAGAGGCAGGCAGCAAATAGAATAAAAAATAAAACAAGGCAATGGTCTAACACGGCAAGGCAAGGAAAACGCGTCATAATATTCACAATACAGCTAAACAAGACTCAGCACTGATGTGTGTGTGTGTGTGTGTTTGCTGTATACATAATTCTTGATAATCAGTCCCTAACGATCCTTTGTATGCGCAATCAGCGAAACCCTGAACAGGTGCGTTTGAGCAGTGCATGACTGAACTTGTAGTCCATACACCGCCAGATTTGTTGTTCTATATCAATCTGCCAGATCTATATAGATCGCTGGTGATTGTGACATTAATAGCTCTATCTGAAAATATTTTATTCATAGTTTGATCATCATTTGCATAAAAATTCATAAATTTTAATTATTGGTAAATATTGCAGATCAAAGATACACGTGAAATAAACAGTGCTTTACAATTTAATAATTCTATACATTTAACCTTCATTTAGTCACAAACTATACAAATTTCTTGTCTCTGAATGCTTTAAACGAAGTCCTCACACAATCACAGGCCTTAAAAGCACATGCAAATGATAGATTTGTACTCTACTAGGGTTATGCTTTGCAGCTGTGACTCCTGGTGAAAAAATCAACTCCACATTGCAGATCCTGCGATGTGACTATTGCGTACATTGCGATATCGATGCTGAAACGATATATTGTACAGCCCTAGATCAGTCGTTTTTAGAATAAAACAAATATTACCCAGTAAATCCAGCACACCTGAGAATTTTCAAGCGGTTTTGTCATGTTTTGTGACATTGATTGGCGCAATCCTGGGTCACGTCCCGATTCAATTTCTCTTCTCTCTCCCTTTATTTTCATGTCACTCTCCTACTGTCCTCTATATCTAAAAAGCACACAAAGCCTGTGAAATAAAAGAGAGAGAGGCATAAAAAGCATAGCAACTCATGGTTGTCTGTTTTCACCTGCAGGCATGTGAACAGAGACAGAATTCTGCAGTGCGTTTGAGTAAGAGAAAAGTGGGAGGGTTGAAAAAAAAAAGAGGTGCTTTTAACATTCATCTCAGAACTGTGTATGAACACACTTGCTAGCCAGTGTTTCCACGGCAACTCTGACGGAGTGACATGTTGTCTCAGACAAACCGAATACTTGACATTATGACTGAAGCCTCTGAACGAGCTTCCTGCTAGGACACAAAACACAGTGTAAGGCCAATGTTTTCAAGTCGTCTACACATTGGGAACAGGACACAGTTATTCTCTTTGATATACTCTTTAAAGGCAAATGCTGCTGGAGTTTATTGGCTTGAATTGACAATATCTTTTATCTTGCACTATTCCTAAGAGGTATCCGAAATTGTCTGCTGTCTTAAGTAGGTGCTACAGTTGATTTTAAATTTCATGACAGATAAAATTCATGTTCAGTATAGGATGAGTTTGGGTAATAGGAATAAAATTTGGACATACTCCATCCGCTTGTTGTTACTGTTACATGACCTACCGTACCATCAATGGATTACACTTCCATTCACAAATCCTCTCCTGTGGTCTAATGGAAAGGTGACGTGTTCATGGAATACACTCACTGGAAGTGGTATTCACTTTATTCTGCAGTGCGGAAGAAAGCTCTTCTCTGCCATTATTTTAGAACTTCTGATTCATTTGCCTACGGGGAATAACAAATGGCAGAAAATGCTCAAATTTCTTGTTCTACAAACAAGTGTGTTTATGACAACACATAAAAATTAAACAAATATAATGATGAGATACCAGTCAGCAACATCAAGCAGCATAACAAGCATTTTGTACGGCTTAAACTCAGTAGAAGATTGGAAAAAATCTATGGGAGTCCAAAAGTCTGGAATCGGGTTTTAATGGCCACTTGTATGTAAATAAATAAGATATGTCTGTCCATCCATTTAGCTATCTATCTAGCTATATACAGTAATCAGCATATGTGAGTACACCTCTCACAAATCTTTCATTTAAATTATTATTTTCTTTAGGATGCTTTACAATATTACTGTATATTTGTGTATATACATTACATTAATCAGTACTAAAGCCAAATCTGGAGCTAATCTAACAAAATATCTTACGATAATGGTCCAAAAACTAGTAACTCAAATTTATTTGTTAGGGAAAAATATGAAATACGATTTTAAAAAAAGAGCAAAAATCAAGAAAGCAAAAATATTTTTTTGCAATATTTCGCATGAATTTAAATGTATTATCTTTCTATTTCTAAAGATTTTCAGTGAATAAAATATTATTATGATAAATATATCTGTTTAATAAATCTGTTTTGTTCAAATGCACCAAAATATATTACCTATATTCACTGAGAAATGGATAGAAATATTAACTTTCAAAATGGGGTGAACTCATTTATGCTGAGCACTGTAACTATCTACACTGAAAAAAATGATGTCTGCAAAACTGTTGCAAACTATTTATTTGTGTTGAATTTAAACAAATTCAATTTAATAAAGTTCTACTTAATTTGTTTGTTTAAATTCAGCTCAAATAAATTGTTTACAGCCACTTAACGTAAAAAAATTTAGTAAATCCAAGGAATCATCTCTGAATGATTTTTTCAGTGTACAGTATCTAATCTGTAATACTATTAAAATATTATCTAATTTCTATTGTAGTTAACTTATATAATATTGTTTCTATAAATAAAATCTAAATTAAATCTTCTCCATCCTCCATAGAAATCTGATAAATGGTCCTATATGAAAATACATATAAAATTATGGCTAATACATTTGAACATATATGCAATTCCAATGGTTGAAAATACAGTACATGTGCAAATAGACATTTTGCAGTATGTTAAGATGTTGCATATATGGCATAATTTGTGAAATCAAAACATGAATTTGTATGCCATATATGTAACTTGCATACATTTAAAGTGGATCATCACCTTTCATCAAAGTTGTCCTAAATCTATTAAACAACATCCATTCTTGTCCTAGGACCCCAGCGGGCACAAAACATCATTACTATATAAAATTAGGTTAATATTAGGTTAGATTTAGGTCGTGATGTCAGATGACCAAAATTCTACGTCTAGCCAGCATCTAAGAACAATGTTATTTTGATGTAACAACGTCAATGAATTTTTGGTTGTGTTGGAAAGTGACAAAAAAATCCAACGTCGAGCCAACATCTTAGACCAACGTCATATTGACATCAAATTCTGACGCTAATTCGTCAAGTATGGCAATCAAAACCCAACGTCTGATTGACGTTGGACATTGACGTCGGTCTGATGTTGGGTTCTGATGTGAACCCGATTTTAATTTCCAAACATAATGCAACGTCCCCACAAATGTTTGGGTACAACATCAATCTGACGTCTTGTTGACATCCTGTGCCTGCTGACACAATTTTGAAAAACATTTTTGATTCACTTCGAATGACTAGCTACTGTAGCATATTACATTTTTATATTGGATTGTAGTTCTTTCTCTGATTATACTAAAACAAGGGTGTGGGCACTAATGAGTTTACAAATTTGTCCCAATAATTTTTAACCATTAATGAAAATATAAGTCTGCACTGATTGTTTACAGGTTACATTAGCATCAAACATGGTTCATTTAATCAGAGTTCAGAGTCTAAACCATTTGTTAATAATAATAAGCAATTATGCAAGAATCCAGCTGTTTTCTCAAGACACTCAACATAAAAGTTGTGAGTCACAGTTCCGCTAACTGTAATGTTGCATATAATTAGATAATTGATTTTCATCGAGCGCGTAAAATGTTAGCGTCACTTCCAGCTGCGCTTGTGGCGCAATCTCCTCCCCATTCCAGCAGAATCAGTCCGCTTGAGAGTCTGTGGAGGAATCGCGAAGAGCAAGATGGCGCTGTGTCGTTCAGCACTAAACAGCTCCCATCAGGCTTATTAACAAAGTGCTCATTTCGGGCTTGAAACATTACAAGGAAACCACTGACAGAATTTCCTATTGTTTAAACCTCCTCAGCCAAACGCACAAGAAGTGCGCTCGTCGTTTGGTGCAGAGAAGCAGAAGCGCCCACCGCAGAGACCCTACACACGAGAATGACCAGAGAAGACTCGCATCAACACGGCAGTGGCTTGCGGTGAGACACGTCTTGAAGATAATGCACTGCAAAACCAAGGGATTCATCCAGCTACTCCCATGTTTTATCTCCGTGACATGGAGGAGCGCGGGAATGACGCGTTTGAACAGAAATTAAACTCTTCTATTTAACACCAGAGACACCGTTGCTGGACTTCGCGTTATCTTCAGTATGCCAGGGACTGTAACACTGTTGGTCATGTCTGCGTCGTTTTTCAACCCCAGTTTTGCGCTGAGCTCTCATTTTGACTCAGGTAAGCTTTTTTTAATTACTTGTATTTTATATTAATAATGCATGCTGATTGGTGTCATGTTACATTTACTAGAGGAAAAAAAAATGTTTCTGTGGAGATGCGCAAAATCTGAGCAGCTAATGAACGTTAATCGCGTTTTCACAGAATAACACTCATTATAAAGAGCGTTTTTTAATCAGAAGATTATATCCTTTGTTCTGAGCATGAGCCGTAGGTGAAGGCTGACAAATCATTCTGTTTGCCTCTCCACACGTCCACTGATTCACATGTCGAAGGTGAGAGGTGGAGGTGTAAGATTGGGCGATTGATGCACAGGTAGCCATTTCTGATTGGACAAACAGGACACTGTCAACCTCTAGGGAGTTGTGTGTGTAGAGGAGATAATTAAGATTGTAATGACTGGTAATTGAGAAAGAGTATAACCTTTGGGTCATGACAAGGTCAGTTAATAGAATTAGAGAAAGACACATACATTTTACTCTCAAAAGCAATTAACGATTAGCATCAAGCTGCTTTTATATGTATATTGTTATACATCATGAAAGGGTTTACTTAAAATGGACATACAATTCATTATTGCTCACCTGCCTCAGATGAAAAAAGCTAACAAATCTCTAAAATTGTTGGTAAAGCCATAGAAATATATATATATATATATATATATATGACATGTATTGAGGGAAATACAGGTTAAGTGAAACATTTTCTGATCTTTGTCATTGATGTTGTTTAAAAAAGATTACCTTAATGCTAAATTATAATAGACGATGACTGGGGCTATTTAAACAAACTAAATTCAGCTAAATATGTAAGCGTTTCTATGATTTTAGCCATTCATTGAAAATGCTAAAAAAACAATCAAATTGTTTTCAATTTGCTTTGAAAACAATCCCATTAGCATCTCTGTGTAAATAGCAAAAAATGATTTTGAGAAAATGGTGATGCTATATATATATATATATATATATATATATAGTTGAAGTTAGAATTATTAGCCCCCCTGTTTATTTTTTCCCTAATTTCTGTTTAACAGAGAGAAGAATTTTTTCAACACATTTCTAAACATAATAGTTTTTATAACCTATCTCTTATAACTTATTTATTTATTTTATCTTTGTCATGATGACAGTAATTAATATTTGACTAGATATTTTTCAAGTCACTTCTATACAGCTTAAAGTGACATTTACAGGCTTAACTATGTTAATTAGGTTAACTAGGCAAGTTAGGGTAATTAGGCAAGTTATTGTATAATAATGGTTTGTTCTGTAGACTATCGAAAAAAAAATAGCCTAAAGGGGCTAATAGTTTTGTACTTAAAATGGTGTATAAAAGTTTTAAAACTGCTTTCATTTTAGTTGAAATAAAACAAAGAAGACTTTCTCCAGAAGAAAAAAATATTATCAGACATACTGTGAAAATTTTCTTGCTCTGTTAAACATCATTTGGAAAATATGAAAATATTTTAAAAAGAAAAAAAATTCAAAGGGGAGCTAATAATTTTGCCTTCAACTGTATACATTTAGTTATTATTATTATTATTTATTTATTTTTAACATTGCCGAGATAAAAGACCGTTGTAACCGCTAGCGGCGTCAGTAGCAACATGCTAGCGCAGAAGTTGCATTTAAAATACTGGGGTAAAATAAAATCATATTTTAAAGACATGGTTGGGGGAAGTGGAATTGAATGCAGTGCTTCTTGTCTGATCCGAGACCCACTTCATATCGTATATCTAACAGGAAGTGAAGATTGCTGATTTTTAAAGAAATCAAATATTAAATGTGACAATTTTGTATTGGAAAGACAGTTCACCGGAAGCCCTTGGGCTGCCTGGCTGAAAATTAAAAGTCTGTGTCCATATAGCCCATCGTTGTATGAATAAATAGAGTAAATATTAAATGTCTAGATAATGTTAATAGTACATACTATTTATTACTAATTTGTGTTCACAAATTAAATAAAACACATAATAATATCTCCATCACTAATTTTAACCCAACAGTTGGGTTTGTCCCAAATATTTTACCCAAATTTGATTAAAACATAAAATAAAATAAAACAACAGTTTTTACACTGTAAGATTTCAATATCTTTTTTGGGGGGTCTTTTTATTAGACCTTTACAAAAATAGCAGGATCGTTTTACAGAAAAAACTGAAACAAATATTATTCCCAACCTTTCCCCATAAACCAAATTAAATTACAATTACACACACACACACACACACAAAATATTTAATTTAAAACAAAAAACAATAATAATAAATTGGAAAATGCATAAACATAAAAAAGGATAGTCAATTATGTATAAAATATATATTGAATTATCTATATTTAGTAATAACCCATGTACAAAGTACACATGTACATCAATAAACTATCAACTTAATCCTCAGATACTTCTACAATATTCTTAATTAAATTCACTCTGCAACTGAAAAACTCAAAGGCTTAGATTGACAGTCTGTAGAAGTCTAAATGGGTTTTAGAAAAAAACCCTAGAATCGTTATTTATTGTAAACCTTTTCTTTTCTGTAAACCTTTTTTTCCCAAACGAATGAAGTTCGTTGCATATCACAATTTCAATATCTTTGCTAAAAATCTCTCCCCCTGTTAGCTTTTAAATTATTTGCTCTCTGTTGAGGTACAGGCTACAGTTGGTGAATATTAGTGTTCAGTTACAAGATATTTGATGCCATCGAATCCAGTTGATCTAAAACACTATTTTTGTTCTAAGCTACACCTTTGTTTCCCACTGGATAGAATTGAACAACATATGGGTCTGGAACAACATAATTTGTAAATATTGAACCAATTTTAGGGTGAACTATCTCTGTAAATCCTCCCTATGGAGTGAAAATGAAGCAGTGGGCTGTTGCCAGTGGTGAATGGTATTCCCTCATTTCTAAATTTGGACTCAGCTGTGTGTTTGTTGCCTCCTCACATGGTTCCTATGGTTACCAAGAGGGTCTGTAGAGCTGAATTTAGGAATCTAACCAGTGGTTACATTTCACTGCATTTTATTATTATGATGTGCCATTAATAGCTATATTGAAGCCACATCTAAACCACATACTAAATTGCCTTTCACAAATTGGAATTTCCATGTTTTACAATTGTAAGTTTTCAATTTGGAGCCACAGACCTTTTTCCCCTCCTCCCAATGTAATCATGTCCGTCAGCAGTGATGAAGAGGGGAACAAGCTCTATCTGTCAATGTGATGAATGGATGTAGGACTCATGGTGGAGAGTCTGGGAATGATTAAAAGAAGATAAAGGAAACCGAATCTGCTCTAGTGATCCTGCTGGGCTTGTTTCGGACCAGGTTGCTGGTTCAAACTGATACATTTATGAAACTTTGGAGCATGCTTGTAGAATATGGGAGAGATTCACAAGATATACAGTTGAAGTCAAAATTATTCGCCCTCCTGTCATTTATTTGAGC
Source organism: Danio tinwini (assembly GCA_903798205.1). Taxonomy (NCBI): domain Eukaryota; kingdom Metazoa; phylum Chordata; class Actinopteri; order Cypriniformes; family Danionidae; genus Danio; species Danio tinwini. The sequence continues at coordinate 2,341,300 of CAIGQZ010000217.1, read as the reverse complement.
AAGGAATTTTTCCCAGTATTTCTTTTAATATTTTTTTCTTCTAGAAAAAAGTCTTATTTGTTTTAAACTATTATGTTTAGAAATGTGTTAAAAATATTCTTTCAATTAAACAGAAGTTGGGAAAAACGATACTATACAGGGGGGCTAATAATTCAGGAGGGCTAATAATTTTGACTTCAACTGTATATATCAGTATATTTCAAATTTTACAAAAGACATGTAGTGAGGAATTATCAATATAAAAAGAAGTGCACATACTTACGAGGCTGACTGTATTGCATAAGCATTAATAATGTTATAATGTGAAAGTAGGCGGATCTTCTGCAGAGGCTGCATTTCGTTGCACTGTGAAGTCATATTAAGACAAAATCTAAAATGATCTATTTTGGCATCTTGGTTTCAATAAAATTGGTTTCATCTTAGTTTGCAATAACTTTCAGGATGTTTGCATTGTAAAAATGACAACTTTTTGTCTAAATATTAAGTGAAATGTGCATGAGCCTGCTGTAATCTCAATTTAAAGTCTACGTGAATTGGAGAACTTGATGCTTTGATACATTATTTTGATGCTTTGATATATACACTACCAGTCAAAAGTTAGGGGTCAGGTTTTTTCTTTTTTATGAGAATATTATTCTGTTCATCAAGGTGGCATTTATTAAATGTAAAAAAATATATATTCATAATATATATATATATATATATATATA
>CAIGQZ010000217.1:2322343-2335597 GCA_903798205.1 Danio tinwini | reverse complement strand
ACACACACACACACACACACACACACACACACACACACACACACACATCGCTGACAGGCACACACAGACAGCGCGCGTTTAGCTTTGCATGTTAATGTACAAAATAAACTTGATTTAACGTCCACAAACCGGGATTGAAGCGTCTTTTATGATTGTTCTGACACGCGGCTGTGTTGATGAAGTAAATGGCTGTAATTCATTACACACATGCACTGTTTTAAAACATTTTAAACTTGTCAAACTCACTCTTGATCACATTTGATGATGATTGATGAACCTAGCAAGCTGAACAGACCTTTTATTTATGGTTGCTTAGTTTGCTCACGTCCTGGTCCTGTGTCTAGTTGATATGATTACACACGTTACTATGGAGACATGTTAATACGCAGCTGTCAATCAATTCTGTGGGCGGGCGGACCGCACTCCTACGTCAAGTTGCGGTCGGTCTGAAAACCGCTCCAATTGGTGCACCGTTTTTATGTTGTTAAATTGAAAAAAAAGGACTGGGTGTGTTTATATCACCCCAATATGACGGCCTATACACTACACCTACACATATGTCTGTCCAAACAGCTTGAAAAGTAGATTTTTCACCATAGGTGCTCTTTAAAGGTTGGATTTAGGGGTAGGGTTATGCTAATTCAATATAATAAGTCTTTTTTACAGTATAAAATTCATGCCTATGGAGAGTGAATTTTGAGTGCTTTTTCTGAGCTATCAAACTATATTATCAAAGCTTTAAGAAAACAAGGCCAAGCGAAAGACAGCAAGACTAATTCAGGGACTTGCAATAATGGCCTGAGTGGAGCTATTCAGTGTGTGAGAAAAAGAGAATGGTGACCTAGAACAGCTCTGAAGTACTCAAGTACTGTCTCTTCTTTTGATGATGTGCTGTATGATATTTAAAAATATAGATATATCTCAAGGCATCATCCCACTAGTCACTTTTCAGCTGTTTATTCTGTAAAATAATCACTGATGAATCAGTGAATAAATGCTAACTGAAGTGCCTGCTGGAATTTGGACTGCGGTTAGAGATAAAGATCAGTAGATAAAGAGACGGATAATTAAGTGGCTTTACCTGTGATCATCATTGTTTAGTTTTTAAAGCACTGTGGGTTAAAAGGGGTCCTGTTATGCATAACAAGATGTAATATAGCTCTCTGTTGTATCTAGATTGTGACTGTAAAGTTTCAGCTCAGATACCTCATTGTTAATTTATTGAATGCTACAAAAGCTCATTTTTGGGATGGGAGCCAAAACATGCTGTTTTAATGCATCTTACCAAAATAATGATACAGTCAAGAATTATTCATAAAGTCATTTATTAGTATAAATATGATTAAAAAAAACAACATACAGCAAATATAAATCTTAAACAGGCTATTTTTTTCATGATACTTTAGTTTACAATTCAGGGTTTAAACAAGCATTTCTAGCTTAATAGACTACGAATTAGTTGTTCATTAATAGTTAGTAAGGTAGAAGTTGGATTTAGGTTTCACGTAGGATTAGGGATCCAGAATAAGATTATACTTTATAACTAATTATGAACAGTTAATAACTTAGTTAACAGTAGTTAATAGCATGATTTTTGACCTAAACTAAACCAAAACATACTTCAGGTTTATTTTTTATTTATTTATGTTTAGCTAAATTACAGTGGCAATGTTCCTAAATCCACAGCATCATTCTCAGGTTGATATTTCTGAAAGATGTTGGCGTTTTATTGTCCTCAGTTTGATGATCTATTAAGATTTCCCAATCTTTATGGTTAAATTGTTTAATTACTTTTAAAGTTTGTAAAAAATATTTGGTGTTCAGGAAATGGCAACCCAGGCTCATTCCAAAAAACATACCACCAGGGGCTGCTGTGTACGCTTTTTGAGATCTCAAATATAGCCATATATGAGTCCCATTCGCGCCAGTTCTTCACGCATAAATCCACCAGAGGCCGCTGTCGACTGACTAACCGATCGACGGACCTACCCTCCTCCTTCCCTAAACCCAACCAATAGTGTTTTCAAAAGCACTGACTGACCTGTCCATCCACTTTCCTAAACCCAACCAACTGTTGTAAAAAGCAATCCAGAAAAAGAAAAGCCCTCGTCTGATTTTCACCATGTTTTTTTTAGATTTTACCACATTCTCACCCTGTTTTTTATTTATTTATTTAATTTTTTGGCTTCTGTTTTTATCTTACCCACTTTCTGGAAGTGTTCTTCACCAGACTTGAACCCCGTCATCGTGGTCATCTCTGCGTCTCAAGTCCTCCGACGTACATGACTAGTTAGTGGACAAATTGGTAACAGCGGGAAAGCCGCCTATATGGAGGTAAGCTGGTAAGTGCGAAATAAACGGCATCATACTGCCCCATATTGTTCATTTTAAAGACAAAATGCAGCCATACGTAACTCTGGCTACATAGTTCGCGATCCCCAGAAAAGTATGTAGGGCTAGGTTTCCAGAATGAGCCTATGTTGGGAAAAAAACACGTTAACATTTAAGCCAATTAACTTTGTAGATGTCTCTCATTCACAAACAGCAGTATCATTCACTAAAAGCATAATAGCAGATCTTTATAAACATGAATTACTGAAAGAGCATTTTTATTAAAACTTCAGTAATCTGTATTTATAAATTTAAAAAGCATTTTTTACAGTGTATTTCCTAAATATCAGGCCATTTTTGTTTGTCAGTTGGAGCAGAACAAATATAATTCTTTTTAATTCACAGGGTCTGAACGCCAGTGTATGCGCAGAACGATAAGAGTGCTCTGCAAATCCCTTAATGTATTTAAGGGATTATTTGTGTTATCTATATTTAAGGCAGATGTTGCTATAACTTATCCACTTTATTGAACTGGCAGCAGTTTTGCACACATAATAAACAAATCCCTCTAGATGGGTTGCCTTCGGTGCTTGGTTTCTTCGTCTGTAAGTCTTTAGGGCATCAGCAGCTAATGGTCTGATGGCCCTCGGTGTCTGCTTGAGAGAAGTTACTTTTGTCACACTCACTGCAGGCTGCGGTGACCCAGAAAATACAGATGGATTGCACAGCAAAATCACTCGTACAGGGTGGAACAGAATGCTGAAAGGGCATAGTGTCGAGATGGGAGTTCTAAAAGTCCAAAACGGCAAGCTGGTGCAAAGTTTGTACGCAAGGGTCAGAATCCCTTGGAGTCTTGACGAAACCATGGTGCATTGTGTATCTTGTGGATTATTATGTAGCAGACATTTATGTACATTTTAGCACACATTTACTTTAGTATCAGCACCACGGAGAGCTCCAGAGAGTTAGAGAGAGACAGAGGCCATTATGTTGCTCTCATCTTGTGTATATTTGAGCATGTTGAAGGACACTATGGCTGAGCTAAATATAGTAGCCATTATTCTGTCCTATTGCAATAAATTTTTGAAATTGAATAGTAGCTTTTAAGAAATATTATCCGATAGGTAAATTAATGTGTGTTGTTGTTTTAACTGTTTTCATGCTATTGAGACTATTAATGTAACTAGTGTAATTACTTTCCATTTTGATATAATACAAAAGTGTTTATTGGTGTTATAGTTAGCAGTAAGTTTATTTTTGCAACTCTGCAAAAATGTGCAATAAATTAATTTTGTTGAACATAATATGATGTTATATTTAAAAAAGGGTACATAATGTTGTGTTTATTATGTGTTATGATATACATTTACCGGCCACTTTTTTTGGTATTCCTGTCCAACAGCTCATTAACGCAAATTTCTAATCAGCCAATCATATGGCAGCAACTCAAGGCATGTAGACATGGTAAAGATGTTCTGCTGCAGTTCAAATCAAGGATCAGAATGGGGAAGAAAGGTGATTCAAGTGACTTTGATCGTGGCATGGTTGTTGGTGAGTATTTCAGAAACTGCTGATCTACTGGGATTTTCACACACAACCATCTCTAAGGTTTACAGAGAATGGTCAGAAAAAAAAGAAAATATCCAGTGAGCGGCAGCTCTGTGGGCGCAAATACCTTGTTGATGCCAAAGGAGTATGACCAGACTGGTTCCAGCTGATAGAAAGGCAACAGTAACTCAAATAATCACTCATTACAACCGAGGTATGCAGAAGAGCATCTCTGAATGCACAACACATCGAACTTTGAGGCAGATGGTTGACAGCAGCAGAAGACCACACCAGGTGCCACTCCTGTCAGCTAAGAACAGGAAACTAAGGCTACAATTCAGACAGGCTCACCAAAATTGGACAATAGAAGATTGGAAAAACGTTGCCTGGTCTGATGAGTCTCAATTTCTGCTGCAACAATCTGATGGTAGGGTCAGAATTAGGTGTCAACAACTTGAAATTATGGATCCATCCTGCCTTGTGTCCATGGTTCAGGCTGGTGCTGGTGGTGTAATTATGTGTGGGGGATATTTTCTTAGCACACTTTGGGCCCATTAGTACCATTGTGTTAATGCCACAGCCTACCTGAGTATTGTTGCTGACCATGTCTATCACTTTATGACCACAGTGTACCCACCTTCTGATGGCTACTTCCAGCAGGATAACACACCATGTCATAAAGCACGAATCATTGCAGACTGGTTTTTTGAACATGACAATGAGTTCACTGTACTCAAATGGCCTCCACAGTCACCAGAGTTCAATCCAATAGAGCATCTTTGGGATGTGGTGGAATGTTTCCACCTTGTTTTTCCTTTTGATATAAGATTACTTTGCTTACCCCATTGGCAGATTATTTTGCTTGTTTTGAGAAAAAACTCACTTCAATTTGGCATATTTTTTCTTAAAACAAGACAATATGTTTTGCTTGTCTAGAAAATTCATCTTGATTTAAGAATTTTTAGATATTTGGACTAGAAACAAGACAAAAATTCTAAGTAAAAAAAGCATTTTTTGCAGTATAAAAACCAATTCTAGCAACATTTTAGCTGTTTGTGCAACATCTCTAGCTATTGGAGGTGTCAGTGTCAGTATGGTTAAAAAAACATTGTAGGATTTACTATAAATTACTATAATATATTTTGATGTGGGTGTTTGACAACTGAGAATAGATCTGGTAGAAGGTATCGCAGCCTCTGTTACTTTTTACCTTGCACTTTTTGTTAACATTTATTATTATTTATTTAGGAAACACGTTTTCAGATTCTGATTACAATGCCTAATTAAATTGTTGAAATGACTATAATTAAATGAAATATTCTTATGAATAAAATATTATGTGTTCTTTAGAAAAGTACTAGCATTGTGATGATTTTATGTTGTCATTCTGGCATTATATAATGAGTGGCATAAAATGGTCTTAAAATTACAATAATATTGTTTATCGTAATATAGTTTGGTGCAATATATAGCACAACAAAAAATGGATATCGTAACAGGTCTAATCTAATGGTATATTATATAGGAAAGCGAAGTACCTTTGTTTGACTGCTAACTGCTTTTTTACAGTACGTTCTGGCAGCCAGTGTGACACTACTTATGATTAAGAAAGCTTGGCATTTAGGTGTATTTGCTGGAATGTTGGGGAAGACCCAGCATTAATTTGCTGCATGAGTGTATGTGTAATGAAAGCACATGTAAATGGCCATTAGTATTGCTCTGTCTCTCAGGTTTTATGTGTGATCAAGGAGTGTAAAACAGAGGCATTGCTGGTGAATTTACACAGCAGATGTTCATTACTCTATTTTCCACTGCAACATGCGACACAGATGTCACACCATCCCATCATTTCAGTCTCATTAATCAACCTCTGATTAGCTTAGCCTGGAGCATTAAATCACCAGATTCTGAATCACCTCTGTCACTTCTGTCACCCCTGGCAAATAGGGGGTTTTATGATCTATAGTTTATTAGCCTTTCTTTAACTGCTGTAAAAAATAACAACAGTGTCATATTGTGATGAAAATATGTATGACCTTCATTACCAACCAAAATGCAGAACTGTTGAAATGCAATGTGAGGACTTTTTTAGCACTATTGATTGCATAGGCTGAAAATGTCAACCCAGGCCTATTCTGAAAACGTACCTTTATATACATTTGTACGTACGTGGTGAGCTAACTGGACAAACTGGTAACAGAGGGAAAGTCGTCCACACAGAGGTAAGAAAAAAAAAAAGCAGCCATACGTACTTTTGGCTACATAATTCACAATCTCCAGAAACATATATAGGGCTACGTTTTCAGAATGAGCCTAAGTTGGAAAATGTATATCCCTTTATATGTTTCTTGAGATCATGAATTATGTAGCCAGAGCTACGTATGGCTGCATTTCATCTTTAAAACCAATGCTACGGGGTGGTATGATGCTGTTCCTTTTCGTGCTTACAAGCTGACCGCTTACCTTACCAGTTTGTCCAGTAGCTCGCCATGTATGTCAGCGAACTTGTGACATGGAACGGAGCTGACCACGATGACGGGGTTCAAGTCTGGCGAAGAATGATTCCAGAAAGATTAAAAAAAGATAAATACAGAAGCCAAAATATAAAATAAACAACTAAATAACTGCGTGAGAATGTGTTAAAATCTAAAAATGTGGTAAAAATCAGGCTGCCACAAAGGCTTTTCTTTTTCTTTATTGCTTTTGAAAAACCACTGTCGGTTGTGTTTAGGAAGGCGGTGGGCGGGTCAATTAGGATGGGTCAATTAAAAAAAAAAAACACTATTGAGTTTAGGGAAGGAGGAGGGTGGGTCAGTTGTTCGGTCGGTCAGTGAGTTGACAGCGGCCTCTGGTGGATTTATGTGAGAAGATCAGGCATGAATGGCACTCGCGAGAGAAATTTGAGATCTCAAAAAGCATACACAGCGGACTCTGGTGGATTCGCGAAAACAAAAACTGCAAAAAATCGTATCTTCTTGGATATAGAGGTACGTTTTCAGAATGAGCCTCGGTTAGTTGATTCGGTTGTACATAGAGAATAACGTCTTTATTCTGCGATTACCACTCTTAATTAATGCACTTACATATAGAGTAAACTGTAACTAAAAGCATTTACTGGGGCACTGGTAAATGGGGTCTAGCGATGCCCCTGCCCCTTACCAACTATTTTTAAAACTTTACATTTCTTCATTTGGCTTTGGAGCTTATTTTACAGTATATTTGGTGTACTTATTTTACCAATACATGTGTTCTTAAAGGATCAAACCCAGAGAAAGCCAAAATGTTGCTATAACACACTCAATCTAGCCAATCAAGCCACACAAATCACAAATTATTACTGTATGTTGTGCAAAGTGCATTATGTCTCATACTCAATTACAATTAATATTTCTGTTTTTTTCCTGATGATTCAAACATTCTTTTAACATATGAAGAGAATAAATAAAGACCCACTGTTATGTCTTATACTCCCTTGTAAGCAAAATGCCTACTAGCATTTATTTCATCTATTAATAGCACCAACTAAAAGCACAGAAATGGAAATAACCAGAATGTAGGCTTAGGCACAAAAAAGACAACTTGAAAAGAATAAGCACATTACAAAATATAAGTTAAATATGCTATACACAGTTATATACATTTTTTTTCTTTTTCAAGGATTTCACAAATGATGTTTAACAGAGCAAGTGAACTTTTTAACAATATTTCCGATATATTTTTTTTCTGGAGAAAGTCTTTTTTGTTTTCATTTAGCTAGAATAAAAGCAGTTTTTAATTGTTTTAAAACCATTTTAGGTCAATATTATTAGCCCCCTAAACCATTTTTTTCTAATTGTCTACAGAACAAACAAGCATTATACAAATTAGGCCTAATTTCTTTAATTTGTCAAATTAATGTAGTTAGGTCACTTTACGCTAAATACTAGTATCTTGAAAAATATCTAGTAAAATATCATGTACTGTCATCATAGTAGTACAGTGGGTAGCGCTGTCACCTCACAGCAAGAAAGCTGCTGGTTTGAGCTTGAGCTGGGTCAGTTGGCATTTCTGTGTGGAGTTTACATGTTCTCCCCGCGTTGGCGTGGGTTTCCTCCGGGTGTTCCGGTTTTCCCCACAAGTCCAAAGACATTCACTATAGGTGAATTTGGTAGATAAATTGTCCGTAGTGTATGTGTGTGAATGAGAATGTATGGGTGTTTTCAGTGATGGGTTGCAGCTGGAAGGGCATCCGCTGCGTAAAACATATGCTGGATAAGTTGGAGGTTCATTTTGCTGTGGCAACCCCTGATTAATAAATGGACTAAGCAGAAAAGAAAATGAATGAATGAATGAATGAACTATTATGTTTAGAAATGTGTTAAACGAATCTTCTTTCCATTAAGAAATAATAACAGCCAATCAGAGGAGTTGGTTGTTAGCTCCGCCCCTTTATTTGCTTGACGTCAGAACGACGCAGATCAGAGACAGATTAACAAAGCAATAGAGAGGAGTAATTTTGACACAAGGATTAAAATATATGCACTGATGCCTTTTTGAAATCATGTGTGTGTAAAAAGAACAGAGATTTTCTGTTCGAAGGAAATTTTCCTTAGGAGATTTTTGCTGAGATTCCCTGAGTTTCCCTAGATTTATTTTATTGTGGCCAGGAGGTGACGCTGTAACTGAATAATTTCAGTACAACCATTACAGGTCAGTGATTTGCTAGGTGATCTGTACAACAAGCTCTGCCTTCTTGTAGACACGTTCAAGAAAGACATGTATCTCAAACGTACAACAAAGCACAACCATACGCAAGGGTCAGAATCTAAGTAGCGTATTTCAGATTTGCAAAAATGTAAACAGCACCCTTTAGTGGATTTGTCATCTGAAATGAGCAATGTTTTTGATGTCTTGCAAAAATGTAGCCATGTATTTTCAACACTGTAAAAAAATGAGGATCCACACAATACCATCATGTTGTCCCAATACAAATTAAATAAGTTAACTTGATCACACACAGCTTTGAACACATTTTATGCATGAATGCATACATCTTTTTCATAAAAATTGCATGAAATTATTACTGTAGTGACACGCTAAGCAAGCTGAGCATTTGCGCTTTTCCATCCTCTTTAACAGAAAAAAATGACTCAAGGCTCTGGATGTGTTTTCAAGAAGCTCCAAGCATACATTACGCGCATGCACACACATACACACACACTTAAGCATGTCCGTTAGAGGATGATCTGTGTCGCAGCAGTGAATGGTGTGCCCTGTGGTGTCCCCGTCTTCATTAAAGCTTGAAGTTCTCGTAGCCGTGCTGGGCTCACAAACGCGGGGATTATGTAACTCCCAGTGAAATCTGCCACCTTCAATGCAAAAGCTTCAGTAGGAGTGTAATTGAAAGTCAACCCTCTCTTAAAATATTTCACATCACCGCTGCTTTGAAATTGTAATGCACACCTGAATGCTGAACTCCCCCTCATAAAGCTATAGAATCAACCTTTTACATTTAAACGCACACTACAGTATGAATGATTTGTGCATTTAACGCATCCAAAGACCACTAGAGAAATGTTAGATATTTTGTTGATGTGTTTTCAGTTATTCTCTGAATGTTCATCCGCAAACATAAGGGTAATTCAAATTAGCCAAACAGATTTTAGGAAAAACAAAATTGGTAAAATGAGGATGAATGCTGGCATTTCAAAAATGGATAAAAATCCATTATATAATAATCTTGGACTAGAGAGATATGCAAATTAATAATGTGTTTTAATGGACAGGTGAGAAACTGTTTGGATGCCTTTACTGTATATGACACATTCTAATATTAATCTAGCTTACTATAATGTCCAAAAATTGTTACATGCCAGCCACTGATGTAAATGCATTTTTATAAATGTTTTTTTAATAAGGACCTAATGCCCAAGATGTTAAATAAGTCTCTGATGTTCAGTGTATGTGAGATTTCAGCACAACATACCCCGCAAATAATGTTTTATAACACTTTGAAACTGCCCCTTTGATTCCAGTTGTGCCATTTTGGTGACTGTTGCTTTAAATTGAAATGAGATTGTGCTTCCAGCCCTCTTTTCAATGAGGGCGGGGCTACAAATGCCTGTGTGTCAGCATAGTGGCAGATTAAAAAACAAGACTAGTCCTATGATAATGGGCGAGCTTTCCCCCTCTGATGACATGAACAAAGGGAGAATGCCAATCAAAGTGTTTCTGCAGGCTGTTTTATCAAGTGTGATTATATATATTTTTTAATTAGTACAGTAGAAGCTGGTTATTTTCACAGACTGTTACCATACAACTGTTTAAACCCCTTATAAAACAGATTTTTGCATAATAGGTCACCTTTAATCTTTACAAATAAAGTAAGTTTACATATTGTGCCATTAAGAATGCAGCTTAAATTAAATGATAATGATAATAATAATATATTATATTATTTCATTTCAATTATCAAAATCAAAGTCTAGAAAGTATCAGAAACATTTTAAACATTCAAATACAGCAATTAAATGAATTCAGAATTAAAACCAAACAACTTAAAAACCATTTGCTCTTTTACCTCAAACATCTGCAAATCAAGTCAAACACAAAGCCATTTATCCTACTTGCAGAAACTCTCACCCAAATTGTGATGTCCTTCTTTTTTGTACAGTCACCACTAGTTAGTGCGACACATTTTTAAAGCAGGAACACAGACAGGCTTATTTCAGTACTGCTGGATGCACACCAGAGACGTACAAGTGTGTGTGTGTCTTTCAGAAACACTTTTGGGGTTTAGTGGTAGCTTGCGTTATGCTAAATCAACAACTCAATGACCCGTCTGTCCTTCCACTCCATTCCCTTGATCTCTTTACACCTACTTTAATATACAGTTCATTTATTTTAGTGATTGGCACTTTGCCATCTGTATCATAAAAAGAAGAAGAGAGAAAAGAGATCTATCGAGTTTGTCCCCACTGTAATCTTCAAGCTGGATTTTAAATCTCATTTTCTTTATTCTGTCATTATGACTCGAGATTCTTCTATGCCTGATGTTGACTGTTCATAGGCCTTGAAAAAAGCCTGAATTCATCTGGATCCAATAGCTCTTGAATTGGGCTCAGAAAAGCAAGCTATTCTGAAGAAGTGAATAATGAAATGGTTTATTTGGATCAAAGCCTTGTGACTTAATTCAGATCTTTCTCTTTAAAAATATACATACAGTTAAAGTTAAAATTATTAGCCCTCTTGTGATTTATTTTTTTCTCTTTTTAAAAAAAATTCCCAAATGATGTTTAACAGAGCAAGGAATTTTTCACAGTATTTCCTATAATATTGTTTCTTCTAGAAAAAGTCTTAAAAGCTGTTGTTTTAAAAAAAAAGCATTTTAAGGTCAATATTATTAGCCTCCTTAAGATATTTTTTTAATTGTCTACAGAACAAACCATCATTATCCAATGATTTGCCTAATTTCGCTAACTTGCCTAATTAACATAGTTATCAGTTTAAACTGCATTTTAAGCTAAAAACTGGTGTTGAAAAATATCTAAAATATTATGTACTGTCATCATGGCAAGGATGAAAGAAACCAGTTATTAAAAATGAATTTTTAAAGCTTTTTAAAAAAATAATAATATATATATATATATATATATTCTGACGTCAACTGTATATGGTTAGTGATATAATACCTGAGCAAGTAAGAAACCAATCCAAAGCAAGCCGCATCCCTGTGTAATGCAGTATATCTCTATTATGTATAATTCATGAACTTTTTGTATGAAATGCAAAAATCTTTCGCTCGAGGATGAAATGTGCAGAGGCATGGCAGGAATGACTGAATAAAACAAGAAAATAATCTGAAATCCGTGTTAACTTTTAAAAGCAGAACAAATGTGTATAGATTAGTTTTTTCCACAGGCATTCATTCATTCATTTTCTTTTCGGCTTAGTCTCTTTATTAATCTGGGGTCTTTTTTATCTCATAAAGCATTTCTTAGCTTCAAGGGACAGTACTCCTATTTACTCACACACAAGTGGTTCTAAACTTATGAGTTATAAACTTATGCTGAACACAAAACAAGATATTCTGAAGAATGTTGGAGAAAAGCAGCTATTGACATTCATAGTAGGAACAAAAAATACCATGGAAATCAATGGTTGCCAAAATTCTTCAAAATATCTTCCTTTGCAGAAGAAAGAGAATCCAACGTGTCTGGAATCTATGAATGAATGTTTATTTTTAGGGTGAACTATCACTTTAACAATACTGATATAAAGGTCAAAAGGGTCACAGTGTGACGCTGACTTCCTGTTTAGACAAAGCACAAGAATGTTCCCAATGAAAACGCACACACATGCATATACTGTGGTTCCTGTGCACAGCGAGAAGCCGTTTCAATCAATAAACTCCCCTTAAGTCAGCATGTCAACATGATGCCCGTGACAGGAATAGCATCTTTGTATGTTCTCTGAGCACACCTGCAGAGAGGACACATCGTACGGCCACTAAAAGAGTCAGCGATGGATAGAGAAATGCAAAAATCAATATAAAACCCTAACTTATGGATCAGTCACTTTGCTCTGTCTTTCCCGCCTCCAGTCATTTCGGCTCTGTTCCAAAACCTCGATTGTTTACTGTTTTAAAGCACAGTAAAACCAATTGAAATAATGGTTTGGAATATTCTACATAGGCAGCAGCAACAATTAATTCTCGAATTAAAGCATAGAGGAGTATCATTGTTTCAAATGTTTGGTTTATATTTTGATGATTACATTCATTCATTTTCCTTCAGCTAAGTCCTTTTATTCATCCGGGGTCGCCACAGCGGAATGAACTGCCAACTTATCCAGCATATTTTTGACACAGCGGATGCCCTTCCAGCTGCAACCCAGTACTGGAAAACATCCATACACACTCATTGACACACACACACTCATACACTACGGCCAATTTAGTTTATTCAGTTCACCTGTACCACATGCCTTTGGACTGTGGGGGAAATCGGAGCACCCGGAGGAAACCCACTCCAAGATGGGGAGAACATGCAAACTCCACACAGAAATGCCAACTGACCCAGCCAGGACTTGAACCAGCGATCTTCTTGCTGTGATCTTCTTACCACTGAGCCACCATGTCGCCCTTGATGATTACATGAGGAATTTTATAAATCTAACAATTTGTATTATTACTTATTATTATTATCATCATAGTTTTTTTTTAAATGCATTAAATATCAATCAAAAGTCTGTGTTTTTTTTCTTTTTCTTTCCTAAAATAAAATAAAATAAAATAAAATTAAAATTAAATTAAATTAAATTAAAATTAAATTAAATTAAATTAAATTAAATTAAATTAAATTAAATTAAATTAAATTAAATTAAATTAAATTAAAT
>CAIGQZ010000217.1:2309402-2322333 GCA_903798205.1 Danio tinwini | reverse complement strand
ATTAAATTAAATTAAATTAAATTAAATTAAATTAAATTAAATTAAATGTGAAATTACCATTAGGTATTTAAACATTAATGGGGTGATCCACAGTGTATTTTTGAGGTTTGGTTGTGTTCACAATATGCAAAGCAATGTGTGCTCATGCTTTACTTGTAGAAAATCATGTTATTTTTTAATATATCTTACTTTGATTATATACAGCTACTCTGCTTACATGAAAACGACATATTTCCTATGTCGTTTGAAATATGACATATGTCATATTTCCTAGTTCCTCCGAAAGGCCTGCCCTCAAGAGGCTCTGATTGGTCAGCTAACATAATGTGCTGTGATTCGCAGATCGGCTCTGCGTCACCACCATAATTTGTAGCTAAATTGTTAGCCGTGCCAAACAGCCTTTCACGTTGTTTTCATGATTGTTTATGTTTTCTCTACCACACACCATTAACGCTAGAAACTGCATGTAATTGATCAATTTTAACAAATAAAAACACTTACAGGTTGTGGCTCACAATACACAGCTTCGTCTATTATGGTTGGAATATTAACCAAATCCAGCACTGAACTGAGAGAGATTCTGGAAGCTCTCCTTTGTCAAAGGTTAGCTGTATATTTATTATAATTCTCTGGAACATAATTAAAATTGAATTGTAAGCACTTCTCACTTTGTGTTGTGTCCTTTGGAATCCCCAAATACAGAAACAGAAGAAGCTCTGTGGAAATAGCAGCGTTTGGAATGCATTTCAGCTTTCTCTGCTATAACATTAAAGCACATCTGGCCACGCCCCATTGCTGCGCAGGGTGTGTGCGCACGGTGAATGCGCGTAACATGAAGAGTTTATGATCTCATTAACCCGGATGTGTTTTTTTGTAGTCCTCAAATTCGTTTTCTGTAGGCTTTGCTAAGCTAACTCTGTAAAAGCCAATGTCTACCTTTGCATTGAACTTTGAGCGTCTTACGTTCAGAGATGTTGTTTATGTTCACACATCTACATTGCACAACAACTAAAGTTTAAAATATGATATCGTAGTGGACCATCCCTTTAAGCGCCAATTTTTTTTTACATAATTATGTTATAAATAAGTTAGCAATAAGGATACTTGTAAATAAAATATTTCTTTTCATTCATTTTTTCTTCAGCTTAGTCTCTCATTCCAATTCAGCATTTCCACCACTGAAAATAATGACATTTTAAACATACACATTAAAAAAAATCATATTTCTTATTATGTTTTGTAGCTTTTTGATCAAGTATGCCACTTTGGAGAGCATAATATATATTCACAACAAGTATATTACAAACAACATTTCTCCCACTTCCTTTCTGCTATATAGACCCCCCCCATGCTTATCAGTGTGCATTTTAGGATTGTCATTTTCATAAGAGCTAAGTGCAATGCTTGCTTGGAATTTGTCCAAAAGTCATCTTGTAAGCCATAAATACTGGCTAACTTCTAGAAGAGCTCTCGTGTCAAGAGCAACTCAAAATGCTGCATATGTAGGCATCTCAGCAGAGCACATCTCTTCATCCATCACTCTCTCTGTCATTCTGACACTCTTTCCCTCTGATCTACTCCGTCTCTGTGGTGGAAACCAGTTCCTGGGCTCTTGGGAATGTAAATGCCTCTTTTTTTTTCTGGTCTGCTATTGCTAGACACCCACCACATCGTCTCCTCTCAGAGATGCAGATCCCTGCCACTCAAGTTATGTAACTAGCGCAAAAAACATTCACTACCAGCCCCCCTATTTGATGTTTTTCCACACACTCGTTTCTGGTTTAGGTCGGAAGGCTCATATCCAGAGAGGATACTCAAACTCTGAGGACAAGAGCATGACATTAAATTTTAAGCACACACATATATGAGTGAAGCAGGGGATAATGGAACAAGGCTCCTAAGAGCTTCTGCACATCAGACACCTTGATAAAAGAATGATGAAAAAATAAAAGGAAGACAGTGTACTACAGAATAAAATGAGGGGAAAACAGTTAGAATGTAGTGTTTTTTTTCCTGCTTATAAGCTGGATGTATTATCTCTGTTTTCAGCCAGAGGCAATTTCTCTTAATCAAATATTTGTAGCATAAACAAGAGCTGAGAGAGAGCAATGCAGCTAAATCTCTTCAAATGAGGTATATTAATTTATCAGTTAAATGATAGCATCATGGTGGAGCAGTGGCCCAGTGGTTAGCACTCACAGCAAGAAAGTCTCTGGTTCGAGCCCTGGCTGGGTCAGTTGGCTTTTCTGTGTGGAGTTTATGTATTCCTAGTGTTCGCATGGGTTTCCTCCTGGTGCTCCGGGTTTTCCCCACAGTCCAAAGACATGCGCTATAGGTGAATTAAATGAGCTATAGTGTATGTGTGTGAATAAGTGTGTATGGGTGTTTCCATGTGCTGGGTTGCGGCCGGAAGGGCATCTGTGTAAAACATATGCTGGATAAGTTGGAGATCCATTCTGCTGTGGCAACCCCTGATTAATAAAGGAAAAGTCAAAGGTAAGCGAATGAATGATAGCATATGCATATTTGTTTGATGCACATGTATGATATGAATCTCCCGTTTGATTACATTCCAAAGGTCCCCTATTGGACTGAAACCTGGTGACTTTTAACAGTTTGGGTTTAGTGAACTCAAGGAGCAAGTGACAAAAAGATAAGAATTAAAAAAAGATAATAAAAGTGTGGAATCTTGTGGAATCGTGGTAAAAGCATGCGGCCGTGATCCTCTAATTTGCTTTTGAAACACTATCAGTTGAGTTTAGGTTGGGGGTGTGGGGGGCAGTCTATGGAGGCTGATATATTATGCATGACAAGCTGGCCGGAAGAACGTGTATATGGTATCTATGATGAGCGGCCATGACCTAATGGGTAAAGTGTTGGACTTATGATCGAACCAAAATTACAATCTCTTTAAGAGTAATACGCTTAAGTGTCCTCCTAGGCTTCAGTTCATGGCAGCAGGTAAACACCCTGGGGGCGTAACAATATGCTTCAGCCTATGTAATGCATACAATGCAGTCCTCTGTAGCACACCCTTGTGCTGTCTGTAATAGCGTTGTCCCAGACCATTTCCCGCTAACATTTAAGCACTGTTGAGCGCGTTCTTAAACAGCTGATTTGCCATAGTATTCACCAATGCTCAACAGAAATGACAGTGATTGGCTGTGAAGGTCATCAGTTCACCGGTCTATACCGATTGCAAACACAGATACACAGACACTGGATCGTTTTAAAGCCGCGAAGATCAGTCGAGTCATCAGCGGATCGCTCATCTGTGTTTGCAGTCGGTAAACATCGTGAAGTGCGGTGGGTGAACTGATGACCTTCATGGCCAATCACAGTCATTTCTGTTGAGCACTGGTGAACACAATGCCAAGTCAGCTGTGTTTAAGAATGCACTCAACAGTGCCTTAAATGTTAACCGGAAATGGAGTTTTTTTTTTATTTCAGTACCGAAATTCAGTATCGTGACAAGTCTAACTTGAGTTTGATAAATGGTTTGATAAATGGCATCTTGAGTTTGATAAATGGCATCTAAAATGTGTGTTTGGGAAAGAAAACATTAGCTAAGTAGTGCCATTTCCCTTAACTTAGCTGAAAATGAGGTTTGATATCCCTTTTTATTTCCACCATTCATTCAAAACGGATCTTCGGGTCACTCGGAAGGTGATGAAATTATAAATTGATGCCACTTTCTCTTCGCTGATAAGATATAAAGCCAGGTACACAACATTTCTGTGTGACTCCAAGGCCCAATCCCAATTCTATTTTTGTGGTCACTGCTATGTAAATTTCTAGTATGGGCCACATGTCATGAACTTTCACTTTTCACTTTCAAACTCGGCCCAGTAACACATTTGATATTTGCAGAATTGTACACAGTGGATTTATGATAAATGTTATGTATTAAAAAACTGTGGCCCGGTACCGTGTTTAATATTGTGGTGGGTTTATGAAAACAAAAACTGCAAGCAGATGTAGCCACAGACATGTATTTTACGGTTCTTAACAGTATAGCCCTGAGCACGTATCTCCAATGAGCTTGGGTTACGTCATAAAGTCATGGACATACAGCAACAATACTCAGGTAGGCTAGGGGATTTAAATGATGTTCAATTGGTACTAAAAGGCCCAAAGTGTGCCAAAAGAAATCCACACACTGTTACACCAGCAGCAGCAGCCTGAACTTCTGATATAGGTCAGGATGAATCCATGCTTTCATGTTGTTAATGCCAGATTTTGACCCTACCTTTCGAATGCTGGAGCAGAAATTGAGACCAGGAATTTTCTATTGTCCACTTTTAGTGAGTCTTTGTGAACTGTAGCTTCAATTACCTATTATTAGCTGACAGGAGAGATACCTTGAAGATTTAAAGTGTTCACCTGAGACCTCTGTTAATAACAAGGCATTTTCATCCACTCAACTCATTGGATATTATCTGTTTTTTAGAGCATTCTCGATAAATGGCTGCGAGTGAAAATCCCAGCCCATCTAGCATCAACAACCATGCCCTGTTAAAAGTAATTATAATCATCTTTCTTCGCCATTTCAATACTGAGTTTTAACTTTATACCATCTCGACCACATCTACATGGCTAAATACATAAAGTTGCATACATGTTATTGCCCGATTAAAAAAACTGTTGATCGGATATACCAAACAATCTTTTCAAATGCAAAGCACTGTATATCATACTGCAGTCAGTGGATGTCCTTAAGAGTACATGGTAATGGAAAAAAATGTGTTGAGAGGAAAATTAAATTTTAATGCTTTTGCATTCCCTCACAAATCTATGGCATCCCCCAGAGTAACCTTGTATTTGCTCAACTGAAATGTATTTCTTCTGCCCACCTCATAAATATAGTTTTTTTATTTTTGACTGCAAGGTTTCTTGGGTGAACGCATAAGTTTGAGAGCAAATGCTGAAGCATCAAAATGTATTTTTTCTCCCATCCTTTTAGGGACTCAACAATAGTCTGGAATAGCAGCGAAAAGGGTCAGGGAGAAAGTGAAAAATTAACATTATATAATGTTTTTGGTGCAAGAAACCTTGACTAACATCAGCATAGGCTCATTCTGAAAATGTACCCCTATATACAATTCTGGAGATTGTGAATTTTGTAGCCAGAGCTACGTATGGCTGCATTTCGTCTTTAAAATGAATGCTACAGGGCGGTATGGTGCGGTTTCTTTTCTCGCTTACGAGCTGACTACTTACCTCTGTATAGACAGCATTTCTCCTGTTACCAGTTTGTCTGGTAGCTCGACATGTACGTTGGCGGACTTGAGATGCAGAGAAGAGTTGACTGCGACAACGGGGTTCGAGTCCGGTGAAGAAATGTTCCAGAAAGTGGGTAGGACAAAAGCTAAAAAATAAAATAAACAAGTAAATAACAGGGTGAGAATGTGGTAAATTCTGAAAATGTGGTAAAAAAAAGGGGCTTTTCTTTTTCTGGATTGCTTTTTAAAAAACTGCGGTTGGGTTTAGGGAAGTGGGTGGGCGGATCAATCTGTGCTTTTTAAAACACTATTGTTTGGGTTTAGGGAAGGGGGAGGGTGGGGGTATCGGTTGATTGGTCAGTCAGTAAATCAGTCATTAGACAGCGGCCTTTGGTGGATTTACATGAGAACAGCAGCCGCGAAATGCACTCATGAGAGAAATCTGGGATCTGAAAAAGCTTCCACTCTGGTAGGTTCATGAAAACAAAAACTGCAAAAAAAAAAAAAAACGTATCTCCTGGGATGTATTTTGCTCTCTCGAGAAATGTATATAGGAGTACGTAATCAGAGTGAGCCTGGGTTGACTGACATTCTAGTGGACGGTTACTAAAAATTAAACAAACCACACAGTAGAAATATCCAGTTATCTCATATGAAAGTATGAAATATTTATAGCAGAGACATGTCTTAAATCATAACATCAGAATGCAGACTACAGTATGAAAGGTCTGTGTGCCTGCTGCAGGAGAATAACAATTCAATCCAAGCAAAATGAGAATTTTCCCTTTCCCTCTGAATAACTGATGTGCAAGACCTGAACTCAGGCGGCGTTTCTTAATTCCTCTAAAGCCTGAATTGGTCTTCCTGCTGTTGCTGTGGTTATAGATGGCCACAGTGTGATTTCGCATCGAGAACCAAAAGCTTAAGTGTGCTCACACTGAGCCATGGATGCTAAAGCGAGGTTGCCATGGAGACAGGAAGGCTACATACGTTTCATTAAATTCAATGCATATCAAATCATGTGGGCTTTGAAGGTCAGAGCTCAGTTATCTACAAATAGCAGGTTCACTTATGCCGGGTTTGGGTTTGGACTAGCAACAGTAAAAAACACATGTCGAATTTTCAAGTCGGGATGATCAGAACGGTAGCTTTATATTACCACTCCATCAGTTTATTAGAACGTGCTACACATGACAGAAATTCTCATTAACCACAACATTTTCCATTACATATTGAAATAGTGATTATGAAACGTGTTATATGTATTTCTTTTTTTTTATATAACACACAAAATACTTAAATTGCATATTTTCTAAAAAAATAAAAACTAGTCTCAGATTTATTTGTTTTTTATTATTTATTTATTTATTTAAACAAGAAAAAAAAATTGCCCTTCAGAATTATTAGTCCCTCCTGTATATTTTCCCGCAATTTTGCTTCAGACTAAATTTGGATACACCAACTTATTTATTTTTTTGTTTGACTTAAAACTTGTAGATATGTAAATAGTTAGATTATACTGTTCAAATCAATAGTATAAACAATTATTTAACTCTGTTTCACTAGGGTTACATAAACCTTTCCCTAAACCCAATCAATAGGGTTTTCAAAAGCAAACTTAAGAGAAAATGCACTGCCACCACATAGTTTTACTTCGATACTACATTATTTGAATCTTATTTCTGGAACCGTGCTTCACCAGAAGCCAACTCAAGCACTCTGCATCACAATTACAGTACCGTACTATGTGAGCAAACTGACCACTGCAGGAAAGTTGTCCATGTGGAGATAGAGAGATAAGGCAAATGCTTTCAATTACAAATCATAGACATCATTTAGTTGTTTTGTGGTATTTATTTGGTGTTGTGCAAAGAATTCCATGAAAATATTAGTTTATTTCTCGATAATATGTAACTAGCGTGAAAGTTGAAAATTCAGCGTTGACATAACAAGAAAACAAATATAAATGCTAGTAACCTGATAAAACCGTGGAAACACTCAAAAATGACATTTGCTGTTTGTTCAATCTACTTATTTAAAATGAGCAGAAACTACTTTTTGGGGACAACTTAATTGTTTTATGTTATGTTTATGTAAATTAAATAGTAAGTAATAATAAACTAAATTCCTTAATGTGTTCTTGTGTAGAACCCAGCACGATAGAAAATTGTTTAAAAATAAATACAAGCAACGAGCGAAAAGGTTTTAAACATGGTAGCAAACATTTGTTATTAACATGTCAGCTTGTTAAAACATGTTATCAAAATGATAGCAACTTGCTAAAACATTACAAACATGTTAGCAATTTGCAGCATGACTCAAAATAAATAAACCTTTCTTAATGCTTTAATTTATTTCAATATGTTTATAAGGACAGTAAGTGTACAAACTAAGATTTTACTACAAATGCCACTTTTTGAAAAATGGTTATTCTTTATAATTCTACAAGTAATTGTACAGCACCTGAGCAGCACAGCTAACCATTTTAATGTTTAATGGTTGTAGAATTCCTTGAGGAGTGTGACTCCTCCGTCTCAGTGTTGTGTATGTGTGCCTGCTTTATTTACTTCCTGTGAACCAGTTTGAGATTAATCTAAATAGTTTGTGCTTTCAATGATCAGAGATGCAGACTTTTTTTTATCTTTTTGAGAGTCGCCATGGAGACTAGATTTTGTGACACAGCATGTTATTACTGTAATGCTCAAAACAGCCAGTAAACAGCAGCCCTTACTGGGCCTGAAAATGTCATTAGCATTTAAAATTAAGCACCAAGCAGAGTCACCCATAAAAAAAAGTAATGAAGGGTGGCTTTATAAGTTGAGTTTGTCTTGATTTTATAGAAAGCAGTGAGAGTGTATTATAGGGACCTACAATGGTGGCATGGTGATCTACCATTTAACATTTACACTCACCGGCCACTTTATTAGGTACACCTTACTAGTACCGGGTAGGACCCACTTTTGCTTTCGGAACTGCCTTAATCCTTCGTGGCATAGATTCAACAAGGTACTGAAAATATACCTCAAAGGCTTTGGTGACATTGACATGATAGCATCACACAGTTGCGGCAGATTTGTTGGCTGCACATCCATGATGCAAATCTATAGTTCCACCACATCCCAAAGGTGCTCTATTGGATTGATATCTGGCGACTGTGGAGGCCATTTGAGTACAGTGAGCTCATTTTCATGTTCAAGAAACCAGTCTGAGAGCTTTATGACATGGCACATTATCCTGCTGGAAGTAGCCATCAGAAGATGGGTACACTGTGGTCATAAAAGGATGGACATGGTCAGCAACAATACTCAGGTAGGCTGAGGCATTAGCATGATGCTCAATTGGTACTAATGGGCCCAAAGTTTTTCAAGAAAATGCCAAATGCTGCCATGTGATTGGCTGATTATAAATTTGCGTTAACGAGCAGTTTTTTCTACAGGTGGTTTGTTAAGCCCACTCACCTTTGTGAGGCACATTTATAGTATTTTGGGTTGGTGTGTGTAATGATGTGGGGGAGAAATAAGAGGTCTTAGTTTCATTAATTGGCGTTCAGGTACTCAGAAAATATGTTTTTTTTTTTTTCAAATATCGAATATTCTCCAGCATAAGTTGTTATTTTATAAGAACTGTTTTTTTGTTGTTGTTTCGTGCTCCGGTTTCCCCCACAATTCCAAAGACATGCGGTATAGGTGAATTGGGTTAGCTAAATTGTCAGTAGTGTATGTGTGTAAATGAGAGTCTATGGGTGTTTCCCAGTGGTGGGTTGCAGCTGGAAGGGCATCCGCTCCATAAAACAAATGCTGGAATAAGTTGGCGGTTCATTCCGCTGTGGCGACCCCTCATAAATAAAGGGACTAAGGCATAAAAAAAATGAATAAATGATTATCTACCTATCCCATACAGGAGGATCTATCAAGGCTCAATGGCGTTTCTGCCATAGAATGAAAATAAACTTGCATATGAGCTTCAGACGCACTCTGTTCCTGTCAGCGATTTCCCAATAATATTTAGCTGCAAACTCAACCACCATCAGATCGACACATTTCAACAGTTTTAGGGTGTTTTCCTGTATTTTACATTTGTCTGTATATTTTTGATACAGATACTTAATAATAGATGTTCAGTCAGTCCAGTTTAAAGCAGAAGCTGGCCTTTTGCAATCTCCCTGTTGACCTGTGGTTCTCTTTGTGTCTGTGTAAATCTTTTTTAAATATATATAAAATTATATGTTTAATACATAATATATATTATATCGAAAAGCTTTGTTATGGATGTGACATCTCCCTCTTGTGACGGATGTGAAATTGCCACTTGTGTGACTTTTTTTAAATAAAAAATAATTGTTTGAAAGCAGAGACATTTTTGAGTATTTTTTAGGTGCTGTAAAATACAAGCCTACATAAAAAACACAGAAATGGTTTCGCTATTTTGGCGAAAACTTAATTTGTTTCATGGCAGGGTTGACATTTGCATGGAATTGCTCTATAGTATTTAATATATAGTATAGTATTTTATAGTATTATATAGTATTTTTAGTATTATTTTGTTATTATAGTATTTTTATTATATTATTATTATTATTATTATAGTATTATTATTTTAGTACTATTATAGTATAGTATGTATAGTAGTATAGTTATTATTATTCTTATTATTATTATAATTATTATTGTATTTGTTTGTTATTAGTATAGTATTATATAGTATAGTTTGTTATTTTTTCATTTTAATATTTTCTATTGTCATTTTGAGTTTAGTTTAAATAATTTAGTGTGTTATTTTATATTTTAAGTAAATATTATTATTATTATTATTAAAATACTATTATTTAAAAATTACACTTTAGTAACACTATTGTATATAAATGTATATAAACATATAAATGTTAAATATAAAATAATAATAATTACACTAATAAAAACTGGCAGTATCAAATATTACCTTTACAAATGACCTGTTTCAAAAAATGTCCACTGAGTAAAATGTCCAGCTATTTAAAGGACAGATTTAGACCACATCTGAGGCCAAGTGTCGTCCCAATTGGAGGCCGTCGGTTTGTTCGCTGCTGTCTCCTGGGTGCTGTGTTTCTCATGTACTCAGGCATTATTTTGGGTCAGTCTGACAGAGCGAGCAGCTCTTTGGCCATATGTACATTATGTCTATGTCCATTTCCAGTTTGTCTGCTATGGGCCGAAATCCAGCTCCACCTCTCCACCCCTCCACCCGTCCCTCCATTTGCCTTCTGTTCCTGCATTCTGTCTCTTCATCAATATTAGGCTTCAGCTTATTAGATGAAACGCTCGATCGTGTTTGAACAGACTGTCTCCCTCTTTTCTCTAAGCGTGTTTGGCTTTCGGCCTCTAGTTTTGCTCATTTTTGTCTGCTTTAATGCTGACTGTGCAGAGCTGCTGGAGATGGAGTGAGTGTTACTGAATAATGGCAGCACTTTAAAAATACCTGAGTGTCAGGGTAAGGATAAGTGTGTCGTGCAGAGCTCTTTCAGCATGATGTGTACTCTTTTTGCAGCATTTCCTATTGTTTTGCTACTGCACTGAATGCCTTCCAATAGACAATAAACAACAGAGCATTACGTAGGTTTGAGTTCTAAGAAATGCATAAAAATAAATAAAAATTAAAGTATAGCTATACCGCAGTATGCTTTGCTGTGAATAAAAACATCTGCTAAATATATAAATGGTTGGTAAACGTGAACGAATGTAGTGTAATTAGCTAAAATGTCTCTTTACCTTTCTTGCTTGTGCATAAACAAGCTTGCGGTGTAATTAGTGTAGTTCGGTTCATTGACAAATGACTCATGTGAGCCTGTGGTTTTAATCAATTACTCTTAATGAAGCACTTATATGTGTGAATCAGATGGATTCTTGGTTAATGAGCTTTATTATTAATTTAGTGTTGTACAAAAGTATAACATGGTGTCAAATTATTGCCAAAAGAGTTTTTGTTATAGTTTTTAGGCATAATGTATAATGATCATATAATAAATAAATAATACAATTTCTTACTGATTCACTGCATCATTTCCGTAAGTTAATAGGATATTAAGTTGTATTTTTGTGCTTATAATAATATTAGAACTTTGAATATTTGTCAAAATCATTTTGGGGCAACATGGTGGCTCAGTGGTTAGCACTGTCCCTTCACAGCAAGAAGGTCGCTGGTTCGAGTCCCTGTAGGGCCAGGAGGAGCTTCTGTGTGGAGTTTGCATGTTCTCCCCGTGTTTGTGTGGTCCAGTTTCTCCCACAGTCCAAAGGCATGTTCTATAGGTGAACAGGGGCGGACTTACCATATAAGCGAGGTAAGCAGCCGCTTAGGGCCCCGGGGAATTAGGGGGCCCCGACCAATGCCAAGAAGCCTATGTTAATCATATAGCTCTTTTATATATTTTCTGTCATATGTTGTAAAATCTGTCTATAACTGTTAATATTTTAACGTTATTACTACTTTTCAAAACCGGGGGGCCCCCATGAATAATGGAACATTCCATCTGTACTGCACATGCGCGAGGTGTGAGCGCTTCAGTTCAATCAAATACATTGCCTGCCCGTGTTGTCAGCTTAGCGACTTTTCAGACTCCCATAGTGCCAAATTGTCAACAACAAAAAAAAGCGACTAGTGAATGTTTTTAGATGTTACTAGAGATTTTTAGAGACTCTCGTGTCCGTGCTGTACTGTTCCTAACGTTACTCTTTGCAGCGAGCTGCGGGTGATGCCGACAGTCTCTCCCCTGCTCAGAGCACTCAAAGGCGGCACAGCGCTTCCTAGCTCACACTGCAGCCTGAGAGCAGATCATCATACCTCTTCATATCGATGGCAAATGATTTAGCACCGCTGGCATGAGTTATTTCCCTTGTACAGTCAAACCCATCTGCTTCTGTTTTAAATTTAATCATTTAAATTGACTGTTTGTTATTATTTTCTTGCTGTTGTTCACAATCAGAGATTTTAGTGACACCAGTCTGCCAGCGACCAGAGTAGAGGCAGGTAGGGAGAATTTTGAGAACATTTGGGTAAAAAAGTAGAAATATGACATAGTTTGTGACCTTGTTTTTTAAATATATATTTTTTAATTGTACATTAGTAACTTAACATTAGGTTGCTTTAAATAATAAATTATAATCTTTATAAAAATATTGAATAACTGCTTACTTATTGTATGTAGTTCCAAATGAAATTTTTACTCCAGTCAATATTGATTTATTACTATTACAATTATTAATAATAATAATAATAATGATGATGATGATGATTATTAATATTAAACAGATTTCTGAAGGATCATGTGACTTTAAAGACTGGAGTACTGAAGCTGTTAATTCATCATTAAAATCACTGGAATAAATGATTAAATGAAATGATAAACTACTTTTGAACAGTTATTTTAAAGTGCAGTAACATATCACAATTGTATAATTTATACTGTATTTTTGATTAATCCTCCTTAACATTTAGCTAGTTGCTAAGACAGTCCAGTCTATTGACATTATCGGGCTACAATGTGGCCAAGGGGTACATCAAAGGCACTAAAGACTAGGGACTTTGATCACACCATCTCTAAGCATTTATTTCTAAACAGCTTTGAGGGATACGGACACAGTATAAAATACATCAGGGCCATGCACAGGGGGGTGGCCCGGTGGCTAGAGCCACTGCCCCTCTGCCCTCATTGGCTGAGGTGCCCCCTCAGCACCCCC
>CAIGQZ010000217.1:2276108-2297368 GCA_903798205.1 Danio tinwini | reverse complement strand
GGGGGGGGGGGGATTTGGCGCCACAGCACCCGCGAGACCTATATGAGACGGGCCGAGAGAAAAGGAGATGGAGAAAAAAGGAGGAAAGACAGAGTAGACAGAGAGGGGAGAGAGGAAAAAAAAAAATTGGGGTTCGGTTCTCCAGACACGCTGCCACTCGGTCCTCAACCAACTGAGAGAAGTGACGACATGCTGGGAGCCCTGTGGAGGAATCTATCCACCCGTCCGTCTTCTGGTGTCCGGCGGTGGTTCTCCTGACTGGCTGGCGGCATTTCTGATCTCCTGCTCCGCTCCCGCTTCGGTGGAGGACACAGGCTTCGGCATCATGGCGGATCGCGGCGACTCCCCCCGGGCTTTCTGGGATGGCTCCCTTCAGCTCTTTCCCATCCGGTGGGGAGCCCCGCGTCCCCTGCTCCTCCCCATGCTGGGAGACGGCAGCAGGCAGATCCTTCCTCGCCAGCCTCAGGCCGCCCCGGCACTCTGGCAGACGAACGGGTTTCTCCCCCACTCGGGTTCACTCCCGAACACTCGCCCTCCTCCTCAGCGGCGAGGGCAACTGGACGACGTGTCCCTCCTTCTCCCGGGTTTCGGCACCACTGTAATGAAGTTACGGCCACCTGGCCGCCGGGAAGAAGGAGGCAGAGAACCGACGCTGTTTAAATAAATATTTATTAATAAAAAGGACGGCAGCTCCTCACGGAGACTGCCGTCTAAATCAAAACAAAAGGACGGCAGCTCCTCACGGAGACTGCCGTCAAACTGAAAGCAAAAGTAATACATGTCCGGGCCCGGTCCTCTCTCTCTGTCCTCTGCCATCGTTCCTCCTCTTATAGTCCAGAGCTCCTTCCGTGGGATTGAAGGCAGGTGCGCGCCACAGGTGCATCTCATCTGTGGCGGGCCTCGTTTCGCTCCCACGGCTCTCGGCCACGCCCCCTCGCCACAATGGCAATAAAAATCATGTAAAATGGCATTCAAACTCACATTGTTAGCATTTAGCTCTGAATAAAGCACACAAGGTTTACGTGAGGTGATCACTGTCATATGTTTCTGTTGTTCAGCTGTGAGAAATACAGTAGAAGCTGTTTCTAATATGTCAATTCGAGATGTTGGTTAGAACTAAAACTTCTTTTAATATGGAAAATACTCCCTCTATCGCGTGTCGTTGCTTTTATTTAGAACACAGTGTAAATCACTTGCTCCTGTCCTCAATCTGGCAACCCGCGATTGTGTTTGTTTTGATCTAGGAGTGCAATACCTAGTTCAACCACTGGGTGTCAAACTTACATACTGCACCTTAAAGGAACGCAATAGTTACGTTCCCTTGTAATTACTTTTATAATTATGTAACTCAGTTACTATTTGTGAGAAGTAACTATAACTAATTACTCTTTAAAAGAAACATGGCCAAAACTGATGACAAGACCTGGAGGCAAAGATTTGTAATACCTAAAAAATGAGTAATAAATAGGCATGAAATATTGATTTGCACAGAGTGAAATGAGATTAAATGAGATTTAAATGCCATTCAACTTCACTAATTTTGCGGTCATTTAAAAAAAAGTAGAAATTCATGACTGACCAATCAGTGTTAACACAGTGCACTAATATATAATCCTGAATCTGTTTAGATTTAATCACTATTTGTCGTTGAAAGCTTTTTAACAGGGAGAGATTTTAATCAAACTTGCCAGTCTTTTCTGCAAAATATTAACACAAAGCATCTCTCCATTGCAACCTCTTGGCCTGTTTCCGTCTTGCAGTTATGAAGGAAGTCAGTTTGAAAAAGCATCCTTCATGAGTCACTTCTGAGTCAGTTTCAGATCCTTAGGAATGCTTTGATCAACTGCTTGAAGAGTAGCACAACACATGCATTCTGTTCAGCTGCATGTCCTCGCGGCCTTTCGAGGTTACAGAGTCCAAGAGTTTCGCAGAAAAGCAATTTCTGCAGTGCAAACCACTTAGTACTGTCTCATAAGGTTAAAGGAACCGAGGCAGAGCGAGCGCAGGGACACAATGGCTTCCCAATAGACGTGTTTTTGTAGTGAGCAGAAGCCTTCAAACAGCATATGGCCATAGATCTCACTGTGCATTTTTCAGCAGCACCTTTAAAGTGGGTCAAGGCACTGGAGAAATGAGACCCGTGTGAGAGAGAAGGAAAGCGCTTTCATGCTTCTGAGCACCTGGTCTCCAGTAAAGGCCAAATATTTGTAATTACGATCCCTCAGTGGAACCACAGCTCAGCGCTTTAACATCATCTGCTGAAGCTGCTCTGCGCGTCTATCATCCAGTGCATTTTCTGTCTCTATTTAACACTTTTTTTGTTTTTGTACACAAGTCGGGAGACTGACAGGCCTGAGGGTAATTGATTCGTTCCCCTTTAGCATTCTCGAGGCTTCAGACGCACACTACAATCCCCGAGCACTGTGTTTGTGTGTTATTTTGAGGTGTGTAATGTGGGGCTTACATACAGTGCAGAAAGTGTGTTTTATTTGTAATATGTTGGTCAACACTTCCTGAGTGTCTGTGAATCATTTGGAGTTACTATTTTTTTATTTAGTGACTTTGTCAGGTACTTTAGTTGACATTTCTTTAAGTACACTTTTAGGAGCCACTTAAAATTTCGGTCATACTTTACAATAAGGTTGCATGAGTTAGTGTTAGTTAATGTATTTTCTAATGTGAATTAAGACAGCATTTATTAAATACAATTTAACATTTACTAATGCATTATTCAAATCCAAGGTTGTGCTTGTTAACATTAGTTAATGCACTGTGAGTTAACACTAACAATTAGCAATTGTATTTTCATGAACTAACTAAAGAAAATTTTGTAATAAACGTAGTTTATTGTTTGTAATTAATGAAAACTTATTGTGAAGTGTTACTGGAATTTTATTGGACTTGATTACAATCCCAGGCTCACTGAAAATATGTGACTCTGCCGTTGATTCTTCAAAAAGGTTTTCAGATTTGCATGCAGAATTGCATATTTGCATTAAATCTAGATTGCTTGGTCCAGTTAAGTTTAAGCAGTGGTGGAAAGAGTGCTGAAAAATCATAGTATTAAGGAACCATTTCATGCCTAAACATAGAGTAAAAGTATCTGTTGTAAATATTACTCAAAGTATGAGTAAAAAGTAGCCCTTTCAAAAGTTGAGGAGTGAGTATTACGCTGTAAAAAGTTGATGCATTTACAGCTAATTTGTGGATGTGTGTAAACGTAACATTCTGTAGTGCCTTTAGTTATTGCCTTTAGTTACTTAGGTTAGATTTACTGTAGGCCGTGACGTCAGGTGACCAAAATTCAATGTCTAGCCAGCATCTAAAGACAATGTTATTTTGATGTCTGCCTATGACGTCAAAAAACCTTGATATTTGGTTGATTTAAGGCTGTGTCGGAAAGTGACCAAAATCCAACATCTTAAAACATTTATTCGTCAGGTGTGGCAACTAAAATCCAGCGTCTGATAGGTGTCATAGTGGTAATGTCCACACAACATCAAGCTGTAACATCATTAGACGTTAATATTTGGTTGATTTTAGATTGGACATTGGACATTGACATCGGTCTGACGTTGGGTTCTGATGTCAACCCAATTTTCATTTCCAAACAAAATGCAACGTCCCCATGACATTGGGGTACAACGTCAATCTGACGTCATGTTGACATTTTGTAATGTAATGTAATGTGTATTTATATAGCACATTTATTGTGTATGGCCATACACCCAAAGCGCTTCACAATCATGAGGGGGGGTCTCTCCACACCACCACCAGTGTGCAGCATCCACTTGGATGATGCGACGGCAGCCACAGGACAATGGCGCCAGTGCGCTCACCACACACCAGCTATAGGTGGAGCGGAGAGACAGTGATAGAGCCAATTTGGTGGATGGGGATGATTGGGAGGCCATGATCATAAGGGCCGAGAGGGAATTAAGCCAGGACACCGGGGTTACACCCCTACTCTTTCCGAGAAGTGCCATAGGATTTTTTATGACCACAGAGAGTCAGGACCTCGGTTTAACGTCTCATCCGAAAGACGGCGCTCACTGACAGTGTAGTGTCCCCTTCACTTTCACTGGGGCATTAGGACTCACACAGAACGCAGGTTGAGTGCCCCCTGCTGACCTCTCTAACACCACTTCCGACAGCTACCTAGTTTTCCCATGTGGTCCCCCATCCAGGTATTGACCAGGCTCAGCCCTGCTTAGCTTCAGTGAGTAGGGTGATATGGCTGTACCCAAATTGTGCCTGCTGGTTGTTTAAGGCCATTTCGGTCTTCATACAGTAAACATCTGTCATCTTCTCATCAGTGGCATGCATCTAAACAGTCTCTGGGTCAATGAGTGTAAAGATTTTGGACATCTTCTTGGACACTTTTAATGCTTGCAAACAGTTTGCTGTCATGAGGTAGTTCATTATGATGCAATTCACCTTCAATGAGCGATTTGATTGGACAGGAATGATTTTTCTACTAGTGACTCCATGTTGAAGGAAAGTAGTGGAGTAAAAGTACCAATACTGCACGAAAAATGTACTCAAGGGAAAGTTTTTAAAACTACTTAGTAAATTACAAATTCTGAGAAAAACTACTCAGTTACTGTACAGTAGTTTGAGTATTTGTAATTTGTTACTTTACACCACTGAGTTTAAGTCAGCTGAACTGTTTAGTTGCTTTTTATGTACAATGGCAGTAAAAATAATAATATTGTGAAATCTTCAAATTAAAATAATTTTTTCAAGTATTTTATAATGCAGTTAATTCCTTTGACAGAATGGCTCGAAGGATGGCTAACTTTTCTCTAGTGTCACATGATCCTTAAGAAATAATTCTAACATGTCAGTTTAGTGCATTTATTTTTAGCTATTCTTACTATTATCAGTGATGCTGCAGTGATATTTTCATTGAAGATACTGCAAATTTCAGGATTTTATCTGATGTACATAAATAGAGCAACATTTATTTTAAATACAAATTATTTGAACAATTTATAAATGATTTTGCAGTCAATTTTGATCAATTTAATGCATCTTTACTGAATAATTCAATTCAATAGTTATTATACAATGTAGATTGTGTCAAAGCAGCTTCACATAGAAGATTATAGTAAATTGAAACAGTGTCAGTTCAGTTTTCAGAGTTGAAATTTAGTTCATTTTAGTTCAGTGTAGTGTGGTTAATATTCACTACTGAAAGTCTCAACGCTGTGGAGCAATTCCATCAATACGCAGCTCTACAGATCCCGAACCATGCAAGCCAGTGGCGACAGCGGCGAGGAAAAAAATAAATAAAATAAACCTCAAGAGAAACCAGGTTCAGTTGGGCATGACCATTTCTCCTATGGCCAAACGTCTTGTGCAGAGCTGCAGTCTAGGCGCCAGAAGCTGGACCTCAGAGAAGACTCGTCTGTCCTTGGAGCTTCACAGGAATCAGTCGCATGCTCTCACTCCACCATGACCACCACAGCAGCTGCTCAGGATACGGACTGGTTCATGATTATGAAGACCTTGGGATTATTTCGTCGCTGGTCTTGGATTGCATCAGTGGTGCTGCATAGTCTGAGAGCCTCGGGATGAGTACCTCCAGGTGGAAATAGAGAATAAAGAGAATAATAAGCGTAGCTGCTGTTCATATATAAATGCGATGCAAAAACCTGCGTGGGGCACAATCATGGGTCATCCTGCAAAGTGATACACTGAGTGTATGCTTTGATAAAAAGGTAGGTTTTTAATCTAGTTTTGAACTACGAGAGTGTGTCTGAGCCTCGAACATTATCAGGAAGGCTATTCCAGAGTTTTGGAGCCATAAATGAGAAGGCTTTTAAGGCCTTTACTCGACTTTGCTATTCTAGGTACTACCAGAAGCCCTGAGTTTTGAGATCTTAAAGAGCGGGTTGGATTGTAGGGAGATAGAAGGTTAGTTAGATAAACAGGAGCAAAATTATTTAAAGTTTTATAGGTAAGAAGTGATATTTTAAATTCAATACGAAACTTAACAGGCAGCCAGTGTAAGGAGGATAAAATAGAAGCGTTAAATCACTGAGAACAAAGTGCAACATTTTGATGATAATCTTTGACCTCCATAGTAGTGAAAAAATACACTCTAAAATTTATTTAGCTACTTGTTTTAACTGCTTATTTAAAATTAGTTGAAACAACACAATTCTGGAGATTTTTTTGGGACAACTTAATTTGTTTAGCTAACTTAATCGATTTGTGGTGGGACAACTATGAATTGAAAATGAATTGAAATGAATTGTGTGAAACCCTGCCTTTAAAAAAGATTTTTGCTGCTTGTTCAAACTACTTATTTAAAATTAGTTGAAACAACACAATTCTTAAGGTTTTTTAAGGACAGCTTGATTGTTTTATGTTCAACCCACTTAAATTTGTAAAAAAAAAAAAAACGATTAAGTTAACAATTGATTTGTGTTGGGACAACATGAAGGAATTATGTGGAACCAAGCATTTTAGCTTGCGGTGTACTATGGAAGTCAGTGGCCAACATTCTTCAAAACATCTTTTTCATGCACGTGTCTTCATCATAATAAAGATACTCAAACATCACACTATCCCTTATTAATACAACGCATTTACGTGCATGCAACCATACATGTGATCACACTCACTTGTGCCTATGGCTAAAGAAAAGGCCTGTCATGCACATGTGAGAAAGAATGAGCGCGAGGAAGGAAGGATGAAGAAAAAAGAGTGATGTCATAAGCACAGAATGTGAAAGCCTTTCCCTGTTAGATTTTCTTCTTTTTTTTTCAGCCTCACATTTTTGTGGAAGCGTCTCTACTATTCTTAATCACTGGTCGTCCACACTCTCTTGGGAAGAACACAGGAACTGCCCCTCCCTGCTTTTTCTCTCTTTCTCAAGTGCAGGATCTATTTGCTTTTTTATTTGTACGTTTTCGGGAGCGATATGATGATGTATTCTAGAGACCGGTTGCGAAGTGTCATGGGCCAGTTCCTATTGATTTTGTGTCTGGTGCGGGATCTGTCTTGGGTCATGAGGGCTCCTCACAGGTGCTCTACGAAGAGCCTAGTGGTGCAGGTTCATGGGCGAAAGGCAAGAGTTAAAGATTCAGCACAACCTGTTAGATCTAATGCATTAAGAGCAGGTAAGATCGGATATGGATGAAATCTTTGCATTTACAAAGTAAGAAAGCTGATTTGAATATAATAGTGGAGTATATGCAATATTTAAATAAAATATTTATGAATGTTGAATGTGAATTAAATTTGTAGTTTAATTATGATAAATAAAATGTAATTCTTTTTTGAAATAATGTGTATAGGTTGAATCAATTCAAAACTTAAAAACATGAAAGTGTTTTATATATTCTGCATTATAGGAATAATGCATTGTTTATGGGTGCTGATGTTCGTATAGTGTAATCCAAATGGCAGACTGTTTTTATTTATTTAAAAAAGAACTATAACTTGACTTTTCATAACCCTTATGTACTGTTGGGGATGTTTTCATCCACTCTGGGGTGATTTTGAGTCTTAATTTGGCCATCACTTTTTCTGTGTTTCAGCTAGCAGAATCATTTTGGGTGACACATCTTATTTTGACACATATTTTAAGAAAATGCTTTGAATAAAAAAAAAACTCAACAATACACACTGGACAAATTTACTACCCTTTTGATATGTTCAGGATGAAAACATCCACTAAATTAAACTGCTGTAAAAATGCATCTGATTAATGTTTTTTTATTTTAATTTGCATAAATCTGTTAATCAACCTCAGTCCTGATCAAAACTACAAAATTGTTCAGAAAATTACAAGATTTTAACTTTTTATTTGCCAAATTCATAAATGAAGGGACTGATTTGGTGAAAATAAAATTTTGTATTTTAATATAAAAAGTAATTGTGGACTGGATTTGTTTTACCTTTTATCAAAGTCTTTGACATGCCTTTGATGAATTGTTTTTGATTGATTTTCATTTCATCTCCTTAATTTACTGTTTGTGGCTGTTATTGCCCTATTGACTTCCATTATAACCAATTTTTTTTTTATTACAACCATGACACCATATAATCATGCATTTTTGATTGTTGGGGGTTTTTGCTGTTGGGATGAGGTCAAATTTGTAATTTTTACTGTTGATCATCATTTGGCACCATTAACCCTTTAGATATCCCTGTGCAAAAAAAAGCATAGTTTCTGGATTTTATATGGAGTATAACAACAAATCTTACTAATCTTTCACATGTCCAATAATGTGATAAAAGGTTTTTAAAAATCCAGTCCACAGTTAATTTTTATATTGGAAATACATCATTTTGTGTTTTTTTTTTCATCAAATCAGTGACAACATTTATGAATTTGGCAATTAAAGAGTTAAAAATCCTGTAATTTTCTTGATCAGGACTGAAATTGATTAACAAAAAAATTTAAAACATATTTATCTGATGCATTTTTACAGCAGTTCAATTCAGTGATTTTTTTTATCCCGAACATGACAAAAGGGTAATAAATTTGAAGAGTGCACAAGGATTAAATAATGTCAAGTGATCCAAACACATTGGCAAATTGACATCATTTAATCCTTGTGCACTGTTCAAATTTATATATATATATATATATATATATATATATATATATATATATGTAGGAATTATGGATTGTTCATTGATGTGTTGCGCTCATGTGAACTTTAAGTGAAAAGTCTAATAACACAAATGCTGGTTTTGTTTTTAAGTGGTTTTGTTTGTTGGTCTCAAATGAATATTTAAGAACTTCTGGAATCTCTTCTTTAAATAAATGTTATTATATATATTGCAGAAAAACCACATGAATTTCAAATGCAAAAACACACATGGTCACATGATAAAACCACAAGCGTAACGTGTTACTCATGTAAAACATGTACTTTGCCCATGAGAGACTAGGTTTCCAAACAATTTAATGGTGTAAATGTGTGAATTCTCATGTGGAAAACAGAAATGTGTGTTTTCCATCCATGTGAAATTTGCATGGTTTATTTTTCTGCATTATTTTTATATAGTAACTAATGTGTAATTTGTGATTTTAATTGGTGCATGTTATCACAATTTACAACTAACCCTAGTGTCTAACAAAATATGTAAGATTTAAAATTGACTTACATACTTTAAGTAAGATTTTTGTGAAGGTCTTTGCTGAGTTGTTTAAAAAAAAAAAAAAAAGTCAAAAATGATTTCTGTATTGCCAAACTGTTTTTGGGTGGATGTATTGGCTTGTCCCTGAAATAATCGCTAAATACGCAATGCATTATGTGAAATTTCTGCAAAGAACAGTATACAGGATTAAACCAGATGCTTCTTTATCCATAGTGCAGAGAAGATGTTTCGGATTATTAGCCTGATGTCAGTAAAAATGCAGTGTGACTCAGCTGGCAGGAATGTTTATCCTGTGATTCAAGCTTAACAATATGGTTTCAGGTGACAAATTATTGCAGGTCTTTAGACAGAACGGCAGCGTGTCCACATGGGAATCCCAGCACTGTGTGTTAAGGTAGTGTTCAGTAGCGCTGAGCAGATCAGGAGCTGGGTCATATGGCAGCCGTATGGGTCGTGTGAAGATGTGGACCACGAGGTCTCTTGGGAACTTGAGTGTTTGTATATTAATGTCTATTAGCTTGTGCTTTTAAGTGTGGGCGACCCCTCTGGGTCACTGTTTTCCATTTCTCTGACCTTGTATCTCTGCACTCGCGTTCACAGAAATTTTGCTTGCATCTGGAGAAGCATTTCCGATTTCAGGACGCTGCCAAATCTTGTCTTTGTCTTGTCTTTTCTTAGTACTGTCTCATCTCTCTTTGTAGTTTCACCATATACATGTGGACATGAAAAGCACACTGAAACACGGTGTACAATACGAGTTTAAAGCTCTTGGGATTAATCTGATGGCGCTTTATTTATCTGATTAAAATGAAATGCTCTTTAATGGACTGTTTAATAAATTGCAATTTGTTCCAGTAAGCATTAAAATGTCTTTTATATCAGTTCTCTTTAAATAATCAGGTTAATGCTCATTCATTAAAGCAGCCACAGATGTTTCCTTTTCATTTTAAAGATCTGCTGCTTGTTATTTTTTTGGTCATCAAGCCACAAAACACATACGCTTATTATTTATTTGTTAATACCCCAATCTGTATTTTTACATTTTCAAGATGTTTCATTTTGTGTGATTCATACATTTTCCTTATGAAGACAAATATTTACTGGTATTGTTATACCAGTTTGGTTTGAACTGTTTTAGTTTGAACTAAACTGAACTTCAACTGTAAAAACTGGACTGAAGCACTTTCAATTTACTAGAACTTCATCTATGCCAGCAGGCACAGGACATCAACATGATGTCAGATTGATGTTGTACCCCAACGTTGGGGGACATTACATTTTGGGGGGAAATGAAAATCGGGTCGACGTCAGAACCCAACGTCAGGTCGACATCAATGTCCAAAGTCGGACAGACATCACTTTCCAACGCAACCTAAAAACAATAAAATATCAGCATCTAATGATGTTACAGCTTGGCGTTGTGTGGACGTTACCACTATAACGTCTATCAGATTTAGATTTTTGGTTGCCATACCTGACGAATAAATGTCAGTATTTGACGTCAATATATTTGACATCATTTGTTGGTTTAAGATGTTAGCTTGACGTTGGATTTTGGTTTCTTTCCAGCACAACCTAAAATCAATCAAATATCAACATCATTTGATGTTGTTATTGGACATCAAAATAACATGCTTAGATGCTGAAGTTTGGTAACCCGACATCACAACCTAAATCAAACCTAATATTAACGTCTTATGACGTTGCACGCCTGCTGGGATGTTAAGCTGCTTGAACACAATCTACATTGTAAAAGTGCTATAGAAATAAAGAAGAGTTGATTTGAATTGATACTTTTGGCACATTTGGTCCCCACAACGTAAGGAATACTACTGTAGGTACACACATATACACAAATACACTAAGAGTCCTTAAGTCCTTCTCACAAATCGTGAATTGAGCTATGCAACATAATATAAATATTATTAGAATCTCTTAGAAAAACAAAATGTTTTTCGAAATCCGTTTGGGCTGAATAAAAAAAAAAAGTATTTGTGTGGTTCTACTCTGGTTTATTTTCACACAGCACAATTTCTTTTTATTATAAATTGTATGTATTTATTGGTTAAAAACAAAGAATTTAAGTATGAATTTAGAGTAGGGCTGTACAATATATCGTTTCAGCATCGATATCGCAATGTGTGAGTCTGCATTAGTCACACCGCAGGGATCTGCAATGTAGTCAAGATTATAGTTGACCAGACATTACAGTTAACAACATAGTGGAGTCATTTCATATTTTAATCTTAGAGTGAAAGTTTATTATTTGCATGTGTTTTTAAGGCTTGACTGTACGAATTTGAAGCAAATTTAAGCCATTTGGGCACAATAAATGAAACGTTTGTAGCTTAAAGATTAATTGTACATTGTAGAATCATTCACTCAATTAAATGACACAGTGTTATTATTATTGTTAGTATATGTTCATTATTTAATTTCTGCTTCTCAATACTTTTTGACTCAGTAAATTATAAATCATTGCTTATTTGCATCTTTTCTCTGTTGTATTTAACTTTGCTTGACATTTTTTAAATGTTATTTTATGCACATTTGCTCCCCTACAGAATCATCCCAATCAGATCAATTCACCCAATGGAATTCACCCACTTAGGGTTTGGGCTTAAACTGTTTTGCTGCTTATCCTCTGACCTCTCTGTTTTTTATTTTAACCACAGGAGTTTGAGAATGCAGACGGAGAGGAATATCCAGCGGACATGTCCACCCCGGCATCTCCTGCATCTCACACCGGTCCTGACGTCTACATCCTGCCTCTCACCGAGGTCTCGCTCCCTGTCGCAAAGCAACCTGGCCGATCAGGTGGGTCTATGTCTCTTGATTATTAAAAAGAAGCTTTCTGTATGAGCGGTACCAGATGCAATAGCACTTAAGAAAGTGCGAGGGTGTGAAGGATTTCCTCCCAGTCCTGAATCCACTCTGACCCCACTTATGCAACTCCCATACGAGATTCCCATTCTCTGGATGGATT
Source organism: Danio tinwini (assembly GCA_903798205.1). Taxonomy (NCBI): domain Eukaryota; kingdom Metazoa; phylum Chordata; class Actinopteri; order Cypriniformes; family Danionidae; genus Danio; species Danio tinwini. The sequence goes on along the minus strand of CAIGQZ010000217.1, from coordinate 2,285,259 downwards.
TTTTTCTTCCAGAGGATATTGTTAATGTGTTCAGTCCTGCTTCCAACCCACAAGTTCTCCAGTGAATCCAGACGAGACCAACGCCCTGCTTCCTCCTCCACTTTTCCCTCATGGGGCAGACACTCTCTCACAACCTTGCCCAGCTCTGAACCTTCACAAAGCAGACCAGATGCTAGTGATGATTGCCATCGGAGCTATGCAAAGTTTCACCGACCTTACTGTTTATTAAACTAAATTAGCCACACCCTAGAGCAAGAATTATACACGCTGCAAATTATTATTTTTGTAGATAATCGATTGCATTGATATTCTTGTGCATCCTTATGTTTTGGTTAAACTTTTTATATTTTAACCACATTTCCTTTCAGAAATGTACACTTGTGACAATTAGAGCATGAATATTCCCAAATTCAAAACAAAAACAGTGACATTGTCAACCTAATTTCACCAAGTAGGACATGTTCCTGTGACGTCGAGGCGCACTGGGTGGCACGTTCGCCTCACAGCAAGAAGGTTGCTGGTTCGAGCCCCGGCTGGGTCAGATGGCATTTCAGTGTGGAGTTTTCATGTTCGCCCTGTGTTCGCGTGGGTTTCCTCCGGGTGCTCCAGTTACCCCCACAGTCCAAAGACATGTGGTACAGGTGAATTTGGTATGCTAAAATTGACCGTAGTGTATGAGTGTGTGAATGAGTGTGGATGTTTCCCAGTGATGGGTTGCGGCTAGAAGGGCATCCGCTGCGTAAAACATATGCTGGATAAGTTAGTGGTTCATTCGGCTGTGGCGACCCCAGATTAATAAAGGGACTAAGCCAAAAAGAAAATGAATGAATGAATGAATGAATGAATAAATGAATAAAAGACATGTTACCTAATATGTTTACCATATATGTTAATAAGCTTCTATATGATTGTTATCCAACTGTTATTCTCCTCTGATTTTGGGAATAATTTACAGTTAGGGTTGGATTTAGGGGTAGGGAATAGGTATGGATTACATTTTCACACAAAAATGATGTTCAAGGATCAACATGGATGTTAATCCAGGATCGCATCGTACTTGGCAAAATCATTATGTGCCAGTGACATTATGTAAACAAAAGGGGTGGGAGTCCTCATGATATTATATTATCATGGTGGAGGTCGCCACAGCGGAATAAACCGCCAACTTATCTAGCATATGTTTTACACAGAGGATGCACTTCCAGCCGCAACCCAGTACTGGGAAATACAATGTATTGCGATTAACTATCATTTTCCAATTTCAAATTATGTCTCCAAATGAAAATTTTGGTAACATCTTCTAACCTAATTTCCTTTTTTTTCTATTTTAACTAAACAGAAACATGTCTCAGTTTGTGTATCTCACTTTAGTTTTATTTCTGCAGTGCAAATAAATGAGATTGTCAAGCAGAAAAAAAAGACACTTTAATAAAAACCTGTATTAAATATTGTATATAGTGGTGCTACCATATATATTTTACTATGACACCACTAACAAAAAATACTCTAATGGAGTGTAAAGTAGTTAAATTCAATATTTATTAAAAAGAAAAGAAAAATTGTTTATATTTTAACAATGGACATCATGTGTCAAAATATTGCTGCGGAAAATTTCAGGACACTATGGTGTATCGATATTTTCCCCCACTCCAAGTAAACAAACTAATTTTAGGGGTTAAAATTATAAAAATGCATGTTTTGTTTGTTATTATAAGGACTGATGCCTTTAAAGAAATCTACATTAATAAAAGTGTGAAAGAAATTATAAGATATTATACTTTTTACTTACTTCCAGGGCCGTTTATATCAAAGTTGATATTTAGCTGCACCATGTTGGTGTTTTGTAACATCTCATTTTTACGAGGTGAGACGTTAGCTCAACCCTCAACCTGGAGGACCAGGACATACACACATACACTATGGCCAATTTAGCTTATTTAACTCATCTATAGCGCATGTCTTTGGACGTGGGGGAAACCGGAGGAAACCCACAAGAACACGGGGAGAACACCACAAAGAAATGCTAACTGACCCACCCGGGCTTGAACCAGCGACCATCTTGCTGTGAGGCGACAGTGCCACCCAATGCACATCCATGCCTTTTTATTTACATTTTTTCTTTTAATAACTTTATTTACATTAACACCCAAGAGTTAAAGCATTCTTACAAATTAAAACATAACTGTGTTAAATATTTTGCTAATTAACATTATTTTTGTTTCCCCACCAACATTTTCACATTTACCAATTTAAAACCCAAACAATTTTGCTCCCAAGCATTGTTTTTCTTTTTTAGTCTATTGTTTTTTGTCTTTCTCTCACTTATAGTCCGTCTCAATCCACACAAACATCTGCCTGTTGCGTAATGCCGCCTCAGCCGGCCTACATAAGTGTGGCTTGGAATCTGAGGAATCTGTGAAACGATGTGTACAGTCCGAGATCCATGGATACTCTCACTCTCTCTCTTTCCCACAATAACAACTCATTTGATTATACCCTGACTGTGAAGCTAGCAGCTAATGTGGTGCGATTAGTAAAGGTCAACAGGCTAAAAGGCTGTGGTTATCCAGATCCAGCTCACAAAAAAACTTCGCTCTAGCATTTCATTAGCACTTTAACTGAATAATAGATGCAATATTTTGACATATGTTAACATTAATTAATCCCAGTACGATTTGCTCATGGTATAGGTTTGTAAGGCCATCTGGAAGAACCATAAATGGGCCTGTTTTTTTTTTTTAGGAGTGGCTGGAATGATGTCACTCCTTAAAGACGAGGTTGATGTAAGATATACAAAGGTCTTGCCAGGAAGTGCAGGTCTCAGTCACTGTGACACCGATAGCATCTGTCTGCAATCAGACCTGTCTTTCTTCTCCTGGGACATCAGCTAGACAAATGAAGAAGCTAATTGTAGTGTTTATCATGCGATTTGAGAGGTTTCAGCCGAACAGATCATGCATTGCACTCTGGTGTGCAGTATCCACCCCTACACAGCTGTGCTCATAAACACACCCTCACACAGACACACATTTGAGCGTGCAAAATACTCAAAAGATCACATCACTTTGTATGTAACATGCACACACCCTCGTTTATCACACTCACTTCATTAAACTGCATGACGGAAATATTATTCAAACTGATTTGCATTGCAGATGAAAATATACTGATGAATAAAACAAGATGTGCACAGCAGCGGTAAACACATTTCACCCTGTTTGATAATGTATGATAATTGTCTTTGGTTAGAGTGGAATGGTTTCTCTCCATTATTGCTCCCAGCAATTGCATTCCCAACAGCCATCTGGCCTGCGTGTTGATGTCACTGTCATGTAAGGAGTCAATCAGACATTCAAATACACAATGAGTAAATTCTGATACATGATAGGATTTTTGTTCATGTTGTTGTCATGCTGTTGGCGGAGGTCAGTGTTTTGAAATTCAGTTTTGTTCATAAATGGCTGAGTTTAAGTGAGAGATGCAGTTAATGTGTCGGTTTGTGTACTGTATGTGTGTGTGTGCACAATAGTTTGAATGGTTTAGGAGGTCACGTTTGTATAATGACATGACCTAGGGCAGGGGTGTCCAAATTCGGTCATGGAGGGCCGGTGTCCTGCATAGTCCAACTTCCTCCAACACACCTGCCTGGAAGTCTAGTATACCTTGAAAGTGCTTGATAAGCTGGATCAGGTGTGTTTAATTGGGGTTGGAACTAAAATATGCAGCACACTGGCCCTCCAGGACCGAGTTTGAACACCACTGACCTAGGGTCTGACCTAGCGCAGGGGTGTCAAACTCAATTACTAGAGGGCCACAGCCCTGCAGAGTTTAGTTCCAGCCCTGCTTCAACACACCAGTATGTTGGTATAAAGCAAGCCTAAAGCACTCAAGTAGTTTGATCAGCTGTGTTTAAGTGAGGTTGGAACTAACCTTTGCAGAGCTGAGGCCCTCCAGGAACTGAGTTTGACACCTGTGACCTGGGGTATGACCTATTACAATGTTGAGGTGGTTTACGCTTCTAGTTGACCTAATCTAATAATAAGTTAGTCCAAATCTATCAGAATATTTTCATAAACTAGTCTGATGGCCATAAGCGAGCATGACAACCTGACAGCTGGTTGGCTGCTAATCCAGGAAGGTCTACCAGATTGAACCAACTAATATCCACCATAAATAAACCATCCAGAAACCAGCTGCCATACTCCAAAACATAGCTCAAAGCGCAGATGGGACATCCCTGATTTTCATTGATTTTGATTATATTCACTATTATAGTGTTTATCAGTGGTCATTTTAATTTTAGTCTTTTAATTTAGCACTATTTTTAGATTTAGTTTTCATTTGAATTTATTATTTTAACTTTTAGTGTTGTTAAGCTATTTTAAAAATGTACTTTTTTTGTTTTTAAGATTTGCTTCTAACATTTTGTTATATTTTATTTTGATTTTCTTATCTTTCTATATTTTTATTAGTTTTACTTAACAATAACGAAGACAGTATACTTCTTATAAATGTTCTTTGTGTTTGACCTTTGTGCTGTTTTATTATGTTTAATACACATTCATTTGATTTGACATATACACTCACCGGCCACTTTATTAGGTACACCTGTCCAACTGCTCGTTAACGCAAATTTCCAATCAGCCAATCACATGTCAGCAACTCAATGCATTTAGGCATGTGGACATGATCAAGACGATCTGCTGCAGTTCAAACCGAGCATCAGAATGGGTTGTTGGTGCCAGAAGGGCTGGTCTGAGTATTTCAGAAACTGCTGATGTACTGGGATTTTCACACACAACCATCTTTAGGGTTTACAGAGAATGATCCAAAAAAGAGAAAATATCCAGTGAGCGGCGGTTCTGTGGACGCAAATTATTGTAGATGCCAGAGGTCAGAGGAGAATAGCCAGACTGGTTTGAGCTGATAGAAAGCCAACAATAACTTAAATAACCACTCGTTACAACCGAGGTATGCAGAAGAGCATCTCTAAATGCACAACACGTCGAATCTTGAGGGGGATGAGTAAGGACTGTAAAAACGTTGCCTGGTCTGATGAGTCTCGATTTCTGCTGTGACATTCGGATGGTAGGGTCAGAATTTGGCATGAACAACATGATAGCATTTTGCCTTGTATGAACGGTTCAAGCTGCTGGTGGTGGTGTAATGGTGTGGGGGATATTTTCTTGGCAATCTTTGTGACCATTAGTACTAATTGAGCATCGGGCCAACACCACAGCCTACCTGAGTATTGTTGCTGACCATGTCCATCCTTTTATGACCACAGTGTACCCATCTTCTGATGGCTACTTCCAGCAGGATAAAGTGCCATGTCATCAAGCGTGAATCATCTGACTGGTTTCTTGAACATGACAATGAGATAACTTTACTTAAATGGCCTCCACAGTCATCAGACCTCAGTCCAATAGAGCACCTTTGCATCATGGATGTGCTGCCAACAAATCTGCAGCAACTGCGTGATGCTATCATGTCAATATATGGACCGAAATCTCTGAGGAATATTTCCATTAACTTGTTGAATCTATGCCACGAAGGATTAAGACAGTTCTGAAGGCAAAAGGGATCCAACCTGGTACTAGTAAGGTGTACCTAATAAAGTGGCCGGTGAATGTATATTACAGTAAATCCAGGCAATATGTCATTATATATCATATACAGCGGTTTGCAACTCCATCGTAATGTAATATTTATTCTGATTTGTTCTTTCCTATCCTGCACCCACATCAAACATTTCTCATTCGCTTACCAGCCATTTGCTTCTCCATGTCTCATGCTGGAAACCTCAAGAATAATAGCATTAGTGTTTCCATCCTCTCAGTGGTACCAACCAGCACCGCCGACATGACAAAGAGCCCAATTCTCTTCAGCGAAGGCTTTCTAAAAGGGGGCAGACAGAATGAACAGCATCTACAGCACCACATGGGCGTAAAATATGGCTGCTGCATAAAAAAGTGGACAGGGAGCAAGACAGTATGTCATGCACGCTTACAATAAACTGTCTGTTTGTGGGCATGATAAGATGAGAGAAAGAGAGAAAGGCACTGTTACAGCTTTTTGAGATGACAGAGATATGCAAGGATCTGTCAGACGAGAGGTTGTGCGAAACAGAAAATCACTCTTCAAAATCGCTCCCTACTGCAGCAGATTTGATCCATTCTCTGTCTTCCCTGAGAAAAAATGCCTTACAAGCGGTTTGATAGATCACAGGGAGATTTTGAACACTTTAGACAGGCTCTTGAGTTTTACTTTGTACCCTTTTACATCACTCTTGCAGAGGTGATTACTCACTGCCTTTTGGAGAGGATATTTGGAGGATGATTTTCTTGTCGGAGGAAAATCTTGATGCGATTTTTGTAAAGCTCAATTTTGCACTTAAGCTAATGCTGTTTTAATTTTGCTATGTTGAACTTTTTGATTGATTTATATTTTCATTTGTTTTCGTTTTTGCTTTTTTACTTTGTAATGGATCTGACCAAAAAAATCTAAAAATTTTGAGCGCAATTCCACTTTTCTGCACTGTATGGAAGTCCGTTTTTGCCCGAGGATTTAGAAAAAAAGGTAATTGTGACTTTTTATCTCACAATTTTGACTTTATCTCTCACAGTAAAAAAATATTTCCTTTCAATTTAAAGGATTTAAAATCTAAACTGTGAAATGTAAACTAAAAAAGTCTGCGCTTGTACAGTGAATTGTCAGAATTCTGTTTATATTTCCCAATTTTGACTTCACAAATTCAGTTTTACTTGAGAATTTTAAAGTCAGAATTGTGAGAAAGCATACAAACTCTCACGTAAGAAAAAGTCAGAATTGCAAAATGAAATGAAATATTCAGATGCAAAATCTTTAAAAGAGATCTTGTATTTAATAAATGGTCTACTAAAATTATAATTTTTCTCAGCCTCCTGTGTGTAAAAAATGTAAAAATGCTGGCTTTCCGATTTGTGCTGGGACAACATGAAGGAATTAAGTTAACTTATTATTTTTTGTACTAAATTAAGTAGATTGAACATAAAACAATTAAATTGTCCCACCAAAGTTGAGGAATTGTGTTGTTTCAGCTCATTTAAATAAGTAGTTTAAACAAACAATCGTCTTTTGACAATCGTTTTTGAGTGTATTATAGTATTTATCAGTAGTAATTTTAGTCTTTTTATTGGTCCCTCATTATTCGCGGGAGTTATGTTCTAAAAATAATCAGCAAAAGGCGAAATTCACGAAGAAGTCAGCTTTATTTTTTACAATTATTACAGATGTTGTACAAACCTTATACACTTTTCTTAGAAAAATAAAAAACCAGTGTTATAAAATGAAACCAAAGATTTATTTAATCCATAATGGTGCCCTACAGCTGCGTAACTTCTACCATCCTTAAGCATGTCCAGAAGTTAAATTTTTTGTGCGATGGTTCGCATCTTTCTCTGCCTTTTGGGTCCTACCACAGGTGCCTTTGATGGTGCAGAACGTTTCATCGTCATTGTGGGGTGAAAACTTGCAAACATACAGTCCAGCACTTCAGAGTCAAACTGCTAGTGATCGAAGATGAAATTTGGCAAGCTGAAATCATTATGTACTGTACAGGAGACACAGCATGGAGTAGATTGATTGACAATGGTCTACAGCCAGTCAGGATGCAGAACACAATGCGCTAATCAAGACGCAGAACACAATGCACTGTAGAAAAAAAGCATGTCAAATTGCACTAAATAAATCCGCGAAACTGCCAGGCCACAAAAAGTGAACTACGTTATGGCGAGGAATCACTGTAATTGAACTTTAAGTATTGTTAAGCTAATTAAAAAGTACTGTTGTTTTTAAGATATTTTTTCTTACATTTTATTATATTTAATATCTTAATTTCGATATTATTTATTTGTTTTACGTAACAATAACAAAGGCAGTATGCTATTTATAAATGTTCTTTGTGTGTTGGCTTTGTGCTGCTTATGTTTAAAACACTTTGATTTGATTATAAATAATTTCAATCACATATATTAAATCCAGGCAATATGTCATAAATCATGTATTTATATTATGTATCTTGTATTTAAGTAAATCATCTGCTAAAATTATAATTTTTCTCAAGCTCCTGTGTGTAGTTTCAGTAATTTCACTTTTATGGTGATGAATAGGCATTTAAAGTGAAATATTCATTCATTAATTTATTTTTCTTCAGCTTAGTCCCTTTATTCATCATGTTTTACATAGCGGATACCCTACAGCTGCAACCCAGTTTCGGGAAACATACACACTCATTCACACACATACACTACGGCCAATTTAGTCTATTCAATTCACTTGTAGTGCATGTCTTTGGACTGTGAGGGAAACCGGAGCACCCGGAGGAAACCCACTCCAACATGGGGAGAACATACAAACTCCACACAGGAATGCCAACTGGCCCTGCTGGGACTCAAACCAGCAACCTTTTTGCTGTGAGGCGACAATGCTAACCACTGAGCCACGGTGTCGCCCCTAAAGTGAAATAACTGAACATAAATATAGGAGACTGTAAAAAAATAATAATTTCAGATGGCACTTAGAGGCTTTTCCATCTGAACTCAGCATATATAGAAGAAGACATGGCAGGATTTTAGTCACAAAGTAAGTTTTTAATTAATTATTTTACGTTCAGTAGAGTCTAGCCGGCAGCTAGCTCTCTGCAACTCTCACATGGTTGCCCACTGAAGCTAAGCAGGGCTGCGCCCGGTCAGTACCTGGATGGGAGACCACATGGGAAAGCTAGGTTGCTGCCGGAAGTGGTGTTAGTGAGGCCAGCAGGGGACCTGCGGTCTGTGTGGGTCCTAATGCCCCAGTACAGTGACGGGGACTCTATACTGCTCAGTGAGCGCCGTCTTTCAGAGAGACGTTAAACCGAGGTCCTGACTCTCTGTGGTCATTAAAAATCCCAGAATATCCTTCCAAAAAGAGTAGGGGTTTACCCTGGCATCCTGGCCAAATCTGCCCTCTGTCCATCATGGCCTCCTAACCCTCCCCATATTATAATTAGCTTCATCACTCTGTCTCCTCTCCACCAATCAGCTGGTGTGTGGTGTGCGGTCTGGTGCAAAATGGCTGCCGTCTCGTCATCCAGGTGGATGCTGCACACTGGTGGTGGATGAGGGGACCCCCC
>CAIGQZ010000217.1:2238616-2256294 GCA_903798205.1 Danio tinwini | reverse complement strand
TTAACCCAACCATCACATTTATTAACATCTTAACCCAAACGTAAACCCAACCATCATATTTCTTTACGTACAGCCACGAGTTTCATACTTGACACACTTACCATTGTACTGTTATTTGCAACCACAGGGGGCAACGCAGAGTAGGCTAACTGTCATGACAAAACAGACGAAGAAGTCAGCGAGTGGAGTTGCTAAATGAATGAGTATAATAATAATATATCAAATGATTTTGTTGTGAATAAATTTGGAGAAAACTCATGAAAACATTTGCTGAAAATGTTCTCTGGTATTTCCACCATCTTGCCAACAACATCTCGTTGTGACATCTCGCATGGTTCAATGGAATCTCGATAACTGCAAGTTACGTCTCTAACTTACTACAAGTTAAGCCCCCTTCATGTTACGCCACTCTCTTGCAGTCTGCAGACAGAAACACTTGAATATTTGAGTAAATGGAAGTAAATTGTGCAAGATTTTGTGTTGTGCAGCGATTATAATTCAAGTTCCGTCTCTCTTCCCCGAGTCATTTATGCATTCGTCATTGCTCATAAGATTCATGTCAGAGTAGCTGTATTAATAGTCATGTCAGGAAATGATCACATCACATTTCGCATTCAAATATGAAATTGAATAAAGTGAGGCTTCATTGCATCGACCGGGAGGACAAAACATGAAACTGAATTATAATCATGCCTTTGACGTGCTGTGAAAGGAAAGTAACCAGTGGCAATATACAGACATACCAAATGCAGTTTAAACACTTATTGTGTGAATAATTGTACCAAAATACATATTTAAATACACACATCTGAATTTTACAAATATTACTATTAGTTATTGCTTTTAAGATACTAAGCATTGAAATATTTGGTGCCTTGAACTGTTGTTGTTTTTAGGATTTACAGTGATGTCAGGAGCGCATGCAGTTTCTTTATTTATTTTCCTATTAATTATATGATCATGGAGTTTACTCACTCAAAAGCGTTCAAATTCAGGAACCACACTGAAAGAAAAATGAGAACAGGCCTGGATTTTGACTATTTGTCTTCTTTAATGTAAAAAACTATAGTGTTAAAGTTTCTATAATTCCTATAAAATAAAACACAGCTGGGGCTTTCACTGAAAGCTGTCGTATTTTTAAACAGCCTGCTGCAGTAACCTTCAGAAAACACTGATCATCAGATTGCAAAGGTCATATCAAATGGGAACTTCTACAGTGACTTGAGAATCACAACTTTGACATTTAATAGTTTAAAAAATATATAGATTTTTAGATTAAGTTTTAAATTGCCATGTAGTTGATAATAAATAAACTTTACTGGGAAACGCTTTTGCAAGAACTTTGAAATATTAGCTTAGCATTATGCATTTAAATGTTCAAAGCTTAAGGAATTAGTGGCACTATGCTAGTATTCATTAATTTCCCTTCGGCTTATTTTTTAGGGGTTGCCACAGCGGAATGAAGCGCCAACTTATCCAGCGTATGTTTTACGCCGTGGATGCCCTTCCAGCTGCAACCCAGTACTGGAAAACATCCATACACACTCATTTACCCACATACACTACAGTAGAGCTGGGCTATATGGCAAAAATGAAATCTCGATAATTATTTTCTATATTGAACGATAACGATATATATTTTGATATACAGTAAGTTGTTAATGCTTCCACTTTTAAAAGAGTATCCCAACAATGACTGAAGGTGGATACTGCTGGTGGGAAAGGGAAACGAACGTGCTAAACAATACTGGGTGACGCAGCATGACCTATTTTTGGCTGATAAATTTTGACGACCAAAAATTGGGTGTATCTCTAATATTAACACAATTATAGATTTCTGTTGATGCATATTTCTGCTCTGTCATTGGCTCTTATAAGCAATATCAAGTAAAAATGTCCAAAGCTTATCATTGTTATCAACATCAATTTTATAGCAATTCAATATGATATTGTTTATCAGCCCAGTCATACACTACAGCCAATTTAGTTTATTCAATTCACCTATACCGCATCTCTTTGGACTGCGGGGGAAACCGGAGCACCCGGAAGAAACCCACGCCAACACGGGGAGAACATGCAAACTCCACACAGAAATGCCAACTGACCCAGCCGAGACTCAAACCAGTGACCTTCTTGCTGTGAGGCAACAGCGCTACCCACTGTGCCTCACTGCTAGTATGTGATTATACTGTATAAACATTTTACTTGGGATTTGATTAATAAATAATCCAAAACAGAAAAACTGAAGTTAAAATGAGCATGAACACAGTTAAGGCTGAAAGATGTAATCGTTTAATCAGCCCTGTTCACACCAAGAATGATATCATCACAATGGTGCTAATGGTTTCCACTCAAATACCATTAAAAACGTTACAATCCATCAAATTTTAACCATCAAAACGAGTGTTTTAATGGTTAGTGTGTGTTTTGGGATGTATTCCATTATTCATTTTAACATGCCACCAATAGAATCAAAAAGTAGGTTTATTAAAACTGTTAAAGTTTCCGTTAAAATTAAAAGTTTCATTATAACCATTAAAATCATAACTAGCTCATAACATAACACTATTTCAATGATGATTTCTATTGATTGTTTTCTTTAGTATTTATTGTATTCTTTTTAAAATTAGAATGATTATTAAACCCATCAAAACTATTTTATCATGTTGGCTTGAGAAAATTAAAAATAGTTTTATTCTATTTGAACTACTACATAGAAAACTACATATTCTTAGTCTAACTCGTTCTCCTAGAGATTTCAGGCTACACTATAAAAAGTGATTATTTACTTGACTTTAAAAAAGTGAGTAAACCAGTTGCCTTAAAAGTGACAAGTTGACTTTATATAAATAAGTAAACCCGTTGTGACTTGAGACTTTGAAGTTCATATAACTTCATTAATTCATTTTCTTTTCGGCTTAGTCCTTTAATAATCAGGGGTCACCACAGCAGAATGAACCACCAACTTATCCAGCATATGTTTTACGCAGCGGATGCCCTTCCAGCTGCAACCCATCACTGGGAAACATCCATACACACTCATCCACACTCATACACTACGGACAATTTAGCCTACCCAATTCACATGTGTGTCAAGTTTGCCAATATAGACAGTACATAACTAACAAAGATACAATTACACAGACCTTATGCAATCTGATGAGTTATAAACACTCACTAAACATTAAAAATGCTACTTTTTAATATCTCCGCCTCTCTAGTTATCAAAATAAAAGTCCCACATACATGGTTTGTCTAATACAAGCTTAGATAAACTTCAAAATATTCAGGTCAAATATTCAGATCAAAATTTCATTATTGTAATCTCGCTAGGAAATGTTGTGGCCAATCATACAGTGCCTGTGTTCATGCACATTAATGATCCCCTGTGGATTGTCAGAGTTGGTGTATGGTTCTGATTGGCCTGTTTTTTAACTGGGATTTTACACTTATAGGATTTACATGAGAATGGAGAAACAATAGTGTGTTTCAGGCATTAATACTAGGCCTGTCACAATAATCAATTTATCGACTTATCACACAACACGTGGACATGACCTCAATAATTTTTGTTGACGCAGTATATATCACTTATACAGTACATAAAAACCAATTCTAGCAACATTTTAGCTAGTTATAAATGTTGGATTAACCTACAAGTTCAAAAAAAGTTATTAATCCGCGGGTCACGTGCGTTCCGAACTGTGGGTTGTGATTCGTTACGCCACTAATTTTAGCTGATTGTGCAAGTTCCACATCTCTATCTCTATTGGAGGTGCCAGTGTCCGTATGGTAAAAAAAAACCCACTATAATATTTACTATAAATTACTATAGTATATTTTCATGTGGGTGTCTGACAACTGAAAATAGATCTGGTAGCAGATATTGCAGCCTCTGTTACTTCTTACCTTGCATTTTTTTGTTAACATTTATTATTATTCATTTGTTTAGGAAGGGGTGTCCAAACTCAGTCCTGAAGGGCCGGTGTCCTGCATAGTTTAGCTCCAACTTCCTTCAACACACCTGCCTAGAAGATTTTGTATACCTAGCAGTGTTTCCTCTAGGATTTTTTCCAGCTGTGGCGGCAGATTCTGTTGGGCCTTTTACACAGATCTACCAACTACCTGTGTCATTATTTCAATGACAAATGTCGTGAGCGCAGTATTACGAGCCGAGATCGTATTTATGTAGTTCCAGCATGCGAATCTCTTTGCTTGTGCGACGATTTCCTCTGTTCGTGCACAACTTCTTGCACGCTCTCAAATATACGCTGCTTAAGTGCAGATTTTCTTGTGCTCTCTCAAATAAACACTGCTGAAGTGCGATTTAGTGCATTTATGTAACGAGTATGTCTCCAACATTTATTAGATTTGCTCGTAATATTTATGAATGTCTCTAAAAGACCTACGTCCTAAAGTAAAGTGAAACGGCCATAAATTCCATCATTATTTATCAATTTGAAAGTATTATAAAGCATTATCTAATTACAGAAACTGTGTTCATCTTAACTGAAAGCTACGCTGTGTTTGCTAGCAGCACGCATAACACACCTGTCAGTCAGTCAGTCAGCATGTCACCTTAAAGGGTTAAAATGACCCACAGCACTACTATGATTACAGTAAAGTTTGCGCTGTTATTATTCACTTACCTTTTAACACGTTTTGGTGCAATTAAAAAAAAAAAAACAATGACTGAATGTTTTGAATAAGTTGTTCAAATGTGTAGCAGTGGTGGGGTGAATTTTAGTGTGGCGCCCCACCATGGAAGAATGAATGTAGCGAAAACCATGCCTAGAAAGAGCTTGATTAGCTGCTTCAGGTGTGTTTAATTGGGGTTGGAACTAAAATATATAGGACACCAGCCCTCCAGGGCCGAGTTTGGGCACCCCTGGTTTAGGATATTCACATTGATTCCAACCTCTAATTAATTATTAAATTGTTGAAATGACTATAACTCCTTTATCGCAATATATTTTGGTGTAATATATCGTACAACAAAAAATAGATGTCATGACAGGCCTATTTATTACATTGCCATGTGCTGAAATCTTCTTATTCAGCTATCTATATCTAGATTTTCATTCTGTGGCACCCTTAAATTTGTTAACAGTGTGCTAAATGCATGGTAGTAATGCTAGCACATTAGCAACTACACAGATTTCTACAGCAAATTATCAACAGTAATTTTGAAGACACAGAAAGAACACCATAGAAAACATGGTAATCTGAGAGTCTTAAATTATTCAACAATTATTTCATCTGTATGTCTGATAGACTGCATGACCTTTAAATCTTCCAGTTAGTTCAGTCTTTCTTGTCTATTCTATCATTTTAGTTTTCATCCTTGGTGTTGACAAACATTTCCACTACAGATTGACAGTGCATGACATTCATTCACTCCACAACTTCAGCTGACCATTGTAGATCAATTTAGAGACAAATAACTCAAATGTAGACAATCTCTCATTCTGTTAATGCATGCTGTCGTTTGAGAAGGAAATCAAATTATGACGAGGGCAGAAAAATATCTAAGACATGACTACACCACTTTAATCTGAAGAAATGTTTATTTGTTTCTTCAAGTGTAGAAAGTCACATAGTCGTTTAGCAACATTACACCGTTCTAGATGTGGGCAAAAAAAAAACATGCACATTGGAGAGTTTACACATAGCTCTACAATTATTGTATTTTCTCTCCGTTTACATCCAAAAGTGGGCATTCCAGAAGCAAAATGACATAAATGACAAGAGGCGGATGTCTCTCTCTGAGCGTGGCGGTCTTTACTTTAGTGCAGAAAGAAGAAACACTGGCAATGGCTTCCAGTCCTTGATTTACTGCGTTTGTCTCTAAATTCATCAAAACAGAGATGGAGAGTGTTGGCAGAGCTATAGCAAGACATGGGGTTAGTTACAAACAGAGAAAGACAAACAGAGAGCCAAAAAAACAAAACTATCAGGGGAATGATAGACACAAAGCACCTGGCAGGATCGTCGGTTCAGGAAAAAAGAGATCAAATTGAGATCCATCCCACATACTGAAGGTGCATTTTATTTAATTGTGCATCACCTTCATGTAACAGTATAATACAGAGGATGTGTAAAGCAGCGAGCGCACCTTTAAACATTACTGTTCGACAAGCGATATAGAGTTTCTATCACATCAGAGAAAGCTTAATCATAAGCATTTCGTATCTTTAAAAAAAAAAAGCATTTGATCAGTTCCGTTTCATCACACTGGAACTAAAAGACTTACGCTTTCACTCCTGTGAAAGAACTCACACAAGTGGCGTGTAAGTGTATTATAAGCATATAAGAAGTGTAAAGTGATACTGAACTTAAAAAAACAAGATGGTATCAAATTGGATTATTGCTAGTGTTTACAAATGTTTGAAATCAAAAAGCTGTACAGGGATCTTGTTGAAGTCAATAAAAGAAATGTGTTCATGTCAAAAGAAAATATTCATGATTACATTTCAATATCTGATTAATGTTATATACAAATAGTATATGCTATGTACAAGGCACTGGATCACATGGATTATATTAAGACTTGGCACATTGCTAATATGGACGTATCGCTGTAGAAATATACACTGCTGAACATTCTACAGCAAAGATGTTGCTTGGCACCTGTAGACTATTGTTTATTCCTTTCTGCTTTTTATTTATACAAGCAATAAGCCAACCATGCATTACAGTGATTTACCGTGGTTAAGAATCACTGACGTTCAGCCCCAGCAAACTATTTTGTTTTTAACAGACGTCTAATAAACATTTAAATGTAGACAGCTTGGTTAAAACAGAGCTAAACCTGGGCTGTCAGTGAAAAGACCCAATCCTAATTCTATTTTTGTACCCCTACCCCTTCCTCTTCCCCTTTCCCTTGGCCCTTACAACAGAGGGTTAAGGGGAAGAGCTTCAAAACTTACCCCTAAGAATTGGGACAGCACTTTAACTCCTGAACACTTTATCATTTGTCATCGCAATCTCTTGCCTCATATCAGATGATCTCGACTGCTGTAGTTATTCCAGTTGTGTTATTTTTTGGTGTTTATCTTCAGGAAATTACTGAAGGCATATATTATGTTATCATAACGATCTAATGTGGCAATAAGATCGTAACTTTACACAGTGGCCATATTCATCTATGTAAACACACCAAAACAACATTAACATTATCCCAGACACTGTAAAAAGCTCATTTTTAGCCACTTGACTGCTCTGACAGGGAATTCGAGTGTCAGAATGTTGTGAGACTGCTGTACAGGAGTTATTAGGAATTATAGATCGCGAAATTTAGTGATTTTTATTTTTTTTAAAGCATGACGGTAAAACACGAACGCGGTTATGAATATATTAAAACATTTGTTTGTAAATTTGTTGTAGAATTGGGATTGGGCCTAATAGACATCCAAGAATAACCCAAAACTACACTAGTCATACTTAGATATGTGTAGTCATTCATTTCTGTTTATTTGATGACTAGTCTAGTTTTAGTCTATTCTTAAACGACGATTAGATTTTCACTGACAGCTCAAATTTAGCCTTGTTTTAGCCAAGACGACTATGTTTAGACGTTTATTAGACATCTGTTAGACATCTTTTAAAAACAAAAAATGCTTGCTGGGGCTTCTCTCAGCTTATTGCTCCTCTGGTGGTGGGTGATCATGGGATATGGATATGTAGGTACCAGTTGTCTTTTCTTTCATGCATGAATTCCATTCCAGGAAATGTTTTCTCATTTGTATGTAACTGATTTAACTTCAGAACACAACAATCATCACTTGAGACACCGTGAAGGACAAATATGGCCTTCTCTAATCAACACTTGATGCATGTAGAAAAAACATTTTACTGAAGAGGCTCCAGACGAGATATGAGATCATGGAGGCCTTTTACATCAGCAATATAATCAATCAAGTGGAAAAACAATGAAACAACAACTGCACAGTGGAAACCAATCATTCAGAAACAGCTGAATATATATGTATTTTTTTTAAATCCTCATTAACATGTTTATACTTAAAGAAACCCACCGTTATGGTTACAAACAATGAATTCACAGCAGCTTTATGTAAGATTTTCCATTAACTCCCTATAAGTATATGCTTTCTTCAATTGAACACAATAGAATAAATTTACCAAATGCTGCCAGGCTTCAAAGTAACAATAAATAATGCTGATCAGCTGTGGTGTAAGTCGTGACGTATGAAGTACTGTTTCCGGGTCTAAGCCGCTACTCATTCAAATTCATTAGAAAATATTTATGATCACTTTTAAGTCAATCACACACTGAAGTGGATTTTATTTAAAATCATCACAGACAGCAATATTTGACCAATTTATACAAAATTCAACACTTTCTGGCCATCTGAAATTATGGATATATATATATATTGCGGTGAGGATTTTTGAAAGTATTACATCGCTTTGTAAACGTTTATTATTACTTTTTGTTGAGTCTCTATAGTTTGATGTAGCGCTTGGACCGAAAAGCCACTTTGCGTGACGTTACATTTAACAAGCAGATAATTCCATTTCAATTTTTTTTTTTATTAAAAATGTTAAATTTCTTCATTTGTGCGATTCACATTTACACGACAAAGTTTATAAATGGACCAAAACATAAGTAAAACAAGTCACGTGCGAGTAAACTCTCCTCACATTAGTCAGAGTTTCAGGGTTTATTTTCCTACAGATTTCCCTCAGCTGTCATACATCGTTATTTTAATTCATGATGATGAGAAAAAAAGACATTATAAGCGACAAGGTGCACTTAAATTTTGACACCCACAGACATAGTCACTAGGGATGCACGATATATCGGCGGCCTTATCATTATCGGCTGATAAATGCTATTTTTAATGTTATCATTATCGATCCGATGTCAAAAAATTAGGCCGATATCTTTAAGCCAGTAGATTATGTAATTGTACAGAACTGCCTGCCTCGCACATGTGTGGGTCAGAATTGTTCAGACTTGTCCAGTGCATTATAACAGAGCTTTCCTCACATTGTTTATTCCTTCAAAGTCTGTCCTTTCTTTGTGTGGTATTGCTGTGCAATAATAACTAAAATAACCCTGTTCCTTATCATTGTAGATATGCTTGATAGAGTGTCATTGTGTATTTTGGTTTAAATCGTCTCAGAAAAAATATTACATGTGTGAACATAATAGCAGTGATGCGCACTTGCTAAACATCTGGTTGGGTTGTTTGTCAATGCATGGCAACGTGTTGTTAATGAAAGATTGTTTTCAGTTTGATTGGTATATAGGCATGGGACGATAACTGTTTTCAGGTAAAACTGTGGTTTAGAAAGTCAAGGTTTTAAGACCGCCAACATTTTCTGTAATACCGTTCGTAAGGTATGTGTAAGATTTTTTATTTACATTTCATTTTTATTTTTTGAAACTAATGAAGACAGCAGAAGTCAATGATTCATTTGAATTATTCAGCCTGACATGTTTACTGTTCCAAAATATTATAAATCTTTCAAAAATAAAATAAATTGTTTTTTATTTATTCAAAGAAAAAAAAAAAGTTGTTGTTTTTTACCCAGACATTTATATTTTTAGAGCAGTAATCACAATACTGTGAAACCATGATATTTTTATCCAAGGTAATGACAACGTCAGAATCTTATACCGGCCCATGCCTATTGGTATATTTATAATAATTAAAACGAGCGCACATGATGACTATCAGCACGTACACACATAGTGAGCCGACAGAGTCTTCACAGCACTCCAATCATTTTGAAATATTTATATTTATTGGCTACAGTATATCAGTTATCGGCCTCCAAATCTTAAAGAGTTATCGGTTATCGATATCGGCCAAAAAATCCATATCGGTGCATCCCTACTCATCACCTAATATAAATCAGAGAGGTAAGAGTCTTCATACATGGTCTCATTTCAGTTGTCAAGTTTTGTAAAAATCTAACTATTGAATCAATCAATGTATTAAAAAAAATGTTGGCTAGAATTATGCATTATAGGCTTAAATTAGGCTATATAAAGAGAGATAATAAATTAACAGAGACTGCAGTCAGATCATGAAGCAGATCAATCTTAATCTTTCTTTCGAGGTGTCAGTGCGGAAATAAACAAAACAATAGGCCTAATACAAAATATTATAAGATTAAAATATAAAAAAATTATCAGATGGCAATTTCGGTCAATTTTCCTAACGGATAAACAGCACTCTGTAATATTTCAGCATGCTTTCACTTTCGTATTGGACATGAATCGCACATTTACAGCACTACTCTCTTTTAGATATTAAATATTAAATAAACCTTATTGTGTTCCACAGAAGAAAGGCTCATGATGTAAATGAGTTTGCATTTTTATTTGGCTTTAATCTGTCAACTCCTGTATGGCAGAATTGATGCATTCATTTATACATTGCTGACATGTACATGCATGAAAGACAGGCAAGAGATACATATAGGCAATTCAGCATGTTTATTGAAGTAAGTTCAACATCCTCATGAAAGGAGCGTATAATGAGGAAGGTCAAGATGGAATACTGGGCAATCCGGCTCCATTAGGTTGCGTCCAACACGGATAAAAAAAGAGAAAGAGAAGTGGATCTAGATCCTCTTCCTCTGAGGGTGGAGTGAAGGGGATGATTGTTGAGATAAAGGAAGACAGGGAAGTGAATGTGGACGGAGGGTAGGGTGTGTGTGTCTGTCTGTCTGTCCTCTCACACTGTCGAAATCAATTTGCCCTCCGCACTGTAGAACAAAGAGAGGGAGACGCTGCCAGGTCGGCTTTGGACAAAGACACATTGAAGCACAGAGAGCATAAGCACTGATGTTCAAGGGATAATTCACCTAGAAATGAAAACTGTCATCATTTGCTTGCACTTTTCAAATCAGTGTGACTTTCTGTGTACTGGCACTTTTTAAAAGTCCATATGAATCTAACACAGGAGACAACAGCTTTTCAATCTATAATTGGAATGTTCTTTTAATGCTATATTAAAATATCATGTAAAACGTCTGTCTGTAGCTGATGTCATTTTGTAAAGAAACATTATCAGGGTTTCTGTGGGGTCTTAACCCTTATGTACTGTTGGGGATGTTTTAATCCACTCTGGGGTGATTTTGAGTCTTAATTTGGCCATCACTTTTCTGTGTTTCAGCTAGCAGAATCATTTTGGGTGACAAATATTATTTTGACATATTTTGAGTAAATGCTTTGAATAAAAAAAAAAAACAACAAAACACACTGGGCAAATTTACTACCCTTTCATGATGTTCGGGATGAAAACATCCACTGAATTAAACTGCTGTAAAAATGCATCCGATTAATATTTTTTGCATAAATCTGTTAATCAACCTCAGTTCTGATCAAAACTTACGGGAAAATTACAGGATTTAAATTTTTTAATTGCTAAATTCATAAATGAAGTCACTGATTTAGTATAAAAAAACACAAAATGACGTATTTTAAATATAAAAAGTAATTGTGGACTGGATTTGTTTTACCTTTTATCAATGTCTTGGACATGTAAAACAACATTGCCTTTGAATTGTTTTTGATTGAATTACATTTTTCTCTGTAATTTACTGTTGGTGGCTGTTTTTACCACATTGACTTCCATTATAACCACATTTTTTTGATTGCAAAACCATGACATTATATAATCATGCACTTTTGATTGTTGGTTGATTTCACTGTTGGAAAGAGGTCAAATTTGCAATTCTTACTGTTGATCATCATTTGGCACCATTAACCCTTTAGATAAGCCTGTGCAAAGAAAGCTTAGTTTCTGGATTTTATGTGGAGTATAACAGCAAATTAAGGTTTCTGTAAGTGTGTCTGTGAGTGTGTGAAAGTGACCTTTACGCACTTTCATTGATGTGTTTGAGGAAATCAAAATATGCATCTCAGCTCTAAGAACTACTCAGAGTAAATAAAAACAAAGACTGTATTTATGCACCATCAAATGTGGTTATAATGGAAGTCAATGGAGCAAAAACAGCCACCAACAGTAAATTAGGGAAAAATGAAAATCTAACAATGCATCAAAGACAATGTTGTTACTAATCGTTAACATGTCAGAGACTGTGGTAAAAGGTTCAAAAAAGCCAGTCCACAGTAACTTTTTATATTAAAAACACGCCACTTTGAATGTTTTTTTTTTGCACAAAATCAGTGACATCATTTGTGAATTTGGCAATTAAAGAGTTAAAATCATGTAATTTTCTAAACAATCTAGTAGTTTTGATCAGGACTGAAGTTGATTAAAAGATTTATGCAAAAATAAAGTGAAAAAACATCTGATGCATTTTTACCGCGGTTTAATTCAGTAGATGTTTTCATCCCGAACATAATAAAATGGTAACACATTTAAACAGTGCACAAGGGTTAAAATGTCAAATGTCTTTAGGCCTTAAAAAGTCTTAAATTCACTGAAATATTGTCTTGTAGGTCTTAAATTTTAAAACAAGTTCCTTTTAAACAAGTTTTAATTTTCATCTGTCCATGTCTCTAATAACTAACAATCTATCTCAAAAACACTTTCAACCAAACTCTTATTTACTAATGTTTTTTTTTATATATATATAAAAATAAGTTAAGAAATGTGCTTGTATACAACTAGGGTTTGCTTGTTTTGACAAATTATTTAAATACGTGGCAAAGAAATAATTAACATGTATTTTTTGGATGAGGCAAGTAAACCTTTTCCGCAGGACCAACCGGGCCATTAGAAAAATCCTTAGTGTTAAGCCCTGTATTAGTCTTGAATTTTAGTCTTAAAAAGGTCTTAAAAAGTCTTAAATCTGACTTTGTGAAACCTGCAGAAACCCTGATTATGCTCATTATGCAACAGAACAATTTATTACAGTTGTTTTAAATTTTGCATGTCTTCGGGACACTTTTATATAGAAAACATACATTTTTTAAGCCAGATTTATTTTCCAATTTTATGTTGGAAATACGGAAGGAAGTCCACGAGTAAATGATGACAATTTTCTTTTTTGTGTGTGAACTATGCCTTTAATGTTATTACTACAATACTTCTATATTAATGCACATTACAAACATAATATAATGGGCTGCATTTCCTGCAAGACATGTATGTGTATATATAAATAATGCTATTTAAACATACTAATCAATGTAAAAAGCTTTTGAGGCATACACTTGTAATGTGAAAATGCAGCCCATTGTTTCAAATGCATCATGAAAGTCAAATCTAAATGGTGTGTGTATCAGGGTGTAAAGTGAAACTACTGCAGCATGTGGGAATTGCTTATGATAGGAATTCGCCTACAGTAATTAAAGCTGAAACAAAAGACACTTATAGACTAATTAGGACAGACACACGTGGACAGCAAAAGCAAGAATGGGATGGAAACTTAAATGGAAAAAACACAAATCGTTTAAAAATGTTGATCTGCACCTACGTCAAATTTGGGGATGCTAGGGAATTTGGAATAAAAGCTGGGAATGGTCTGCTTCCCCATAGATGAACAGTTTCTTTGTTGTTTCTATACTTCTACAATTTAAAAATGTATATATTGTGCAATCAGATTGTTAAAGTATTGCCTGAGATAATATCTATGTCTCTCATCTATGGGAAATGACCATAAATGACTGACTCTATCACTTTTATGAAACCCATTTAAACAATCAGAGAATTCTCCCTTGTTCAATATGGGTTAAGGTGTCCATTGTTTGGTCACCTGCCCACCTTTTGTTTGGGCTAGACCTTCAGAAACATCTGCTATGTTCGTCTGCTCCGGCTGCAGGTCAAGCAAACAACACTTTTTTTTTGCTTGCCAAAATTGTCATGGATTCAGAATATAAACGTGGCATCTTTACTTAAACAAAACCAGAGAGGAACAATTCAAACAAAAGGAAAGAAAGAAAGAACTCAAAGTGTTTTTAAACGTTGTGTCAGTGTTCAGAAGGTGTTTGTATAAGTGAAAATGTGGTCTTACCTTGCTTGGAATCGAGACTCGTACTCCTCCAGCCCTTGCTGTGAAGGAAGAGAGGAAGATCTTTAATTCCAGCAGATGGCAGTAGAAGAACATGCATTACCTTTGAACTGCAGTATTGATGAAGCTGGAGCTAAAGCATCTCTATTATAACTGGGAATAAAAAGGAGGTCATTGAGTGCATTCTGAAGAGGAGCAATGGGAAGTGCCAACTATGCAGTGACTTTAGGGGACCAGAGGAACACAGCAGTTGGACATATCTATCCTTTTACAGCCATGACAATAAATATTGAATGCATTAAACAGCAAACCCTGGGGTAAATATGAGAGGGTTATGTTCGTTGCTGGCTTTGTTATGTAACAAAGCCCTACTTCTGAATCCATGACAAAGAGTGTTCCTTACCGCTATGAGATTGTGATATATTTTACATACACAAGCAATCACGATCAGTAATGAAGTTTGCACT
Source organism: Danio tinwini (assembly GCA_903798205.1). Classification (NCBI taxonomy): domain Eukaryota; kingdom Metazoa; phylum Chordata; class Actinopteri; order Cypriniformes; family Danionidae; genus Danio; species Danio tinwini. The sequence continues at coordinate 2,241,868 of CAIGQZ010000217.1, read as the reverse complement.
GCGCGCTCGCACTTTTTACATTTTTGGTGCGTTAATTTAGTAATAATATTATTCAGAAGGTCATGATTCACACTCAATAAATAATTGCTTTAATTTACATTCTTAGGAGATACAAAACAGACGTTTCAGCACAATGTCTTCTGCGTGTGACAATCCTCTCACTCCACCCTTTTATCCCACAGTCAAGCACATTACGCCATTAGTTAGACAACTGCCCAATAGTTAAAAAACTATTACGGATCTTATATTAACGATCTCATTTTCATTTCAATATCCTGTATACAAGAAAATTATCATAATAAAAATAGAAAATAATTATCATTTAAATGAGGAATTGGACCTTTCGGTGTTTCTTTAATGTTTTAGCGTTTATCTATAATATTGTGAATCATAGATTTTGAGTATATAATGATAAAAATAATGAGATGAAAATGTATTTAATGTTTGATAACATGATGAATGATGATATTTTATGTTTTTTTCCTGTACAAAGGAGATAATGATTTTAAAGGTGAAGGAAACATTTCTTGAGTGGTTAAATTACAGTATATTGAAATGAAAATGAGATCGTTTTTAACTATTGAGTGGTCGTCTAACTAATGACGTAATGTGATTGACTGTTGGATAAAAGGGTGGAGTGGGAGGATTGTGTCACACACTGAGCATTGTGTGTTCGCTTGGGTTTCCCCCACAAGTCCAAAGACATGCCGTATAGGTGAACTGGGTAAGCTAAATTGTCCGTTGTGTATGTGTGTGAATGAGTGTGTATGGGTGTTTCCCAGTGATGGGTTGCAGCTGAAATGGCATTTGCTGCGTAAAACATATGCTGGATAAGTTGGCGGTTCATTCCACTGTGGCGACCCCAGATTAATTAAAGGAACTAAGCCGAAAAGAATATAAATGAATATTTAATATTTCATAGCTTTATATATTTTTAAGCAGCACACCAAGATATTCCAGTGTACTTGCTAATAAAGGTGATTCTGATTTCATTTTGAAGTGAAGACCTCCACAGACACACACACACACACACACACACTCTCTTGCTGCAGTCGCTTCTCTTTGGTTTGTCCCCACCTCAAATCTGTCTATTCATAAATCTCAAAATGGCCTCTCAAAGGGGCATTTCATCAAATAGGACAGGTCTTTTTCAATGTGGGCTCAGCTTGCTAAAATAACACACGGCCCCCAGTTGAAAGTGATCCTGGTTTAGGGTAATGTCCTGGAACGTCCTCTATACGGTTAACTGGAGATTGGACTGCTCTAATCGAACTGTTGCACGGCTATATTTCAGCATGTCTGATAAATGTGCATGAAAGGTGATTAATGCTTCGGTACTAATGACATTTTTATAGAAAGCTATACTAATATATACATATATCTGTCAAGGTTAATCTCTGTGTACATAATGGTACTACACTGAGGGTAGACAGGGTGTGTGTGTGATATCTGCTTACTTGTGAGAATCCTGGCACTGCCACGCTGTACGGTCTCTGTCGGCTGTGTGCTGTGCTCTGCTGCTGGGCGAAGCGTGTGGGCATGCCATAATCAGGCGTTGGCAATGCCATCTCTCTCTCTAGAAGATTTCCTGTGCTGCTGCTCCTGTTATGCTGTAAACTGCAAACACATACACACCATTAAAGTCAACATCAAATGCCATTTGCAGCTCATTTATATTTTATAGCAGCTAGCTATGTGATTTTTTTTATGAATGGCGAAATGGCGTTTTATTGCATTGCGAAATGACCGGATCAAGAAAAGTAGGTGGTGTGTGCTAGAATGGAGACAAAATGAATACTTTTGCACAATGAACGTTTCAATTGCTAACATTATGACATTAACATTATCCAAGTGACGTCAGTAAAAAGGAAAGTCATTTTAGTGGAAAAGCAAGACATTAATTTTCTCTTAAAGGTTACTAGGACGTTTTTTTTCTTTTCAATAACATGCACCAGTGAATAAACCCAATAAAATAACAAACATGCATGAATAAAGAAAACGAGGTCACTTCTGAGTCATCATGCCAGCGTTAAAAGTGCAGTAAGTGATCTGCCTAAATGCTAACCGGTTAGCATAAGATCTTTAAAACACAATCTCTCCTGCCGTCCAAAGCCACACTTTCTGAAAACATGCGCACATTAAAGATGACAGAGACCCACTAGATCATGTCATTCGCCAGTTAGAAAACTTTATAGTACTTTATAATAGTACAATTCTGAACAAAAAACTGTATTATATCTGGCATGTTTTCAGTTGCGACTACTGTATGATTAGTCATTGGCCGGCGGACTCATCATTCACCGGAAGGATTCAGTGGCTGAACAACATTTCTGTGCATAAAACCCATTTATAAGAACACAATCTACATCAGCTTTGCGTCACTAAAACAGTTTTAAAACATAACACAGGGTTCAACGTTTTTCTGCTTGCCCAATTGGGCCAGTGGTTCCAATTTTTACTTGCCCTGCCAAAATTTTCACTGGCCCCACCAAAGAAAAAGAAGGTAATAACTATTTCTTAGCCACATAATTTAAATAATGTGTCAAAAGCCAAACATAATTGTATACATACACTTTTTATTCAGCATAAGCTTTCTTTAAATACAACTGGGAATTAAAAAAATTATAATTGTGATGTAACAAAATAATAATAAAAATAATAATAAAAAAGTAGGGCTGTCAATTGATTAAAAAAATTAACTAATTAATCACACTTTTTTGTGTGATTAATCATGATTAATCACGAAAAAAATCCTAAATACAGGCATTGGAAATATAGAAATTAAAAAATTATAATAATAAAGTATTGAATACAAACAATTGTATTCAGTGTAAAGTTGTATTGCGAGTTGAGAACATTAATTATAAAGTAAAAACAATTTAGCTTTGTCCTCCTTAACGTTTCGTCACCTTGGAATTATAAGGTTCTGTCTGCGTTCTGAATGATTTTGAGATATTGTGCTTCAAAGTTTTTGCATTCCATAGCAAACAGCATGTGTGTAACATTTTTTTTTTTTTTTTTTATAAAAGGTCTTAAAATGTAAACAACTTATAAAAAAACATCCCATAATGTAAATAAGTTGTCATTTAATAAGAATATGTCAATAACTCAATTTTGACAAAAATGTCAGACAGAACCTTATAATTGTAAGGTGACGATTTAACCAGTTGCTAAGACAGACCAGTCTATTGACATTATCGGGGACAACACACACACACACACACACACACACACACACACACAGTGAGAGAG
>CAIGQZ010000217.1:2176187-2238516 GCA_903798205.1 Danio tinwini | reverse complement strand
AGAGAGAGTGAGAGTGAGAGAGAGAGAACAGTGCACTCCCTTCAGATCATCAACACGCACGATCGAATCAAATTTGCTTAAACTAAGTGTTTTAAAGTATGGCTTTATTTCTCAATCAAGGATTCTGACACATCAACGTGAAGCAGATGCTTTACAAAAGTTGATCACGTTGCCCTCAACCCGAAAGTGAAATAGAAACTTACCGGTTTGCGGTTAAAAGTTAGGACCGGGAGTGAGGGGGTGGGTGTCGCGGATGAAAGTAAGGAGGTCGCCTCTATGGGCGCACCGGCCCTGAACACACGTCGACCACAACAGGAAATGAAAAAAAAACTGCAACTGCGATAAATGCGTTAATTTTTTTTTACGCGTTAAATATTTCAAATTAATCACGTGCGTTAACGCGCTAATATTGACAGCCTTAAAAAAAAGATAACCCGCTGGAAGTCAGTCCACTTTTCGAAAAGTGTAAATGGTGGATTAACATTCACCACATGATCAGTAATAAGATGTGTCATTATCTGTAACTTTAGGTGGTTTTTAAAACAAAGTCTGTCAGAGTTATTTTCATTCTCTCGTATCCAGACCTTTACATTTTTTGCAGCTGTAGCTCTCTGTCATTTGAACTGAGTGATTGACAGCTGATATTAACCAATCCATTCGCGTTCTGTTCTAGAGCAGTGGGCCAATAAGAAGAGCTTGAAGGCGGGGTGGGCATTGCAGGATTTGTTTACTACAGCAAACCATTCCTGAGCGCTGTGTTTGCCGTTTTTCGTGCAAAGATACATTCTGCATGAGTCTCCTAAATCCGTGCATACAGTGAATATTTTGCAGTAAAAACTGGTGTTACAATTTTGGTGAACAATTTTATGTGGCTCCGGTTTGCATACCCTGATAGACAATTCTAAAATGCATGGCACTGTTCATATTTCTGCTGCGCCACAGAGTGACATCTGATATCCGGTGTGCGACTCCCTGTTTTTGCATGCAATTGACAAACAGTCTGAGCCAAATTAAACTTTAGTGACAAGGCAGCACTGGCCAGTAACCATACTGCCCACTGTCCCAAGCGTCTCTCACGCTGGCCCTGGGCCATCGGGCAGTCCTTATTGTTGATCCCTGCAACATTACACTGTAGAAAATGCAGGATTCCACACAATTCATTCATGTTGACCCAACACAAATTGATTAAGTTAACTTAACACTTTTAACACATTTACCTGTCTAAAAAAAAAACTTCAGCCATGGTGTCATCCGTCCTTCAGCATGCAAAACTAACTCCAATATTGATTCCGGATATTAAAATGTTTTGATCCAGCATTTGTTTTCTACATTTGTTGACAGTTTGGGCTACTTATCAGAATTATGGGAATTGTCGGCCTGACAAATATTAATTGGACGAACATTTTTTAGTCTTATGCCTTACCCAAAATATAAAAATACATATAAATACATTTAGATCATTTACTTTAATCATTGCTATTGAAATGTTGAAGAGACTTTCGACCAGCACAACAAAAAATGTTTCTGAAGACAATCACCTACTGCACCTTTAATGCACATGCATGGCTTTCTCAGCGGCATGTTTTAACGTGTTTTTCTGCTGATGAATGCAGTTCAGTAATTGCAATTCTTAGGTTGTGCCAGCGCACCATTAAATGGCATTTAGACATTGAAAGTGCTTTTGTAAACTCATTAATATTCAGACAGACTCACCTGACGTGGAGTTTATTACTGTCTGGTTCTGCAATCATGCGCGTGTAGGAGAACGGGAACCAGCCTCTCCTGTACATGAGAAATTTGAAGCAGATTCTCAGATTTTCATTATCAAAAATAATCTTATGCATGTGCAGATTTTGAACCACAGGATGCTTACATTCTGTTCTTCTCATTTTCACCATAGTGCCAGCCGTCTCTGGCTTCAGGCACGAGCAGTGTGATGATGTCTCCTTCTGTAAAGCTGAGGAGTGTGCTGTTGTCCCCGGCGGCGTGGGAGAAGAGGGCCTGAACACGCGTCCGTCCATTTCTCTCCAATCCAGCGGTCATCGAGCTTGACCTGGGCAGCGTCTGTGTCTCCGCTGGGGTTAGAGGTTAAACATGCATATTTAGTAATTGAAGGCTTAGAAATGCATATTTCATGTGTATAATAAAAATACCATTTGTATTTATTTGTATTATTTATTTGTATTTAAAACTAAACACAATGAGTTAAAACATTTTTGGTGCATGTGAGGGCTTTCACACCTGTGGTTCGGTTTATTTGGTCTGGACCAAGGACAACAAATGATACATTGTAGCATTTTTCTGCCGTTTTTGGGGCCTTTTCACACCACACTGATTGCTTTGGTCCAAACCAGTTGAAAAAAACAAAATGTAGTCGTGACAAAATCTACATCACTCATTGGCCAGATGTTATTGAACTGATGCCAATGAAACTCCGGCAAGTAAACAAACTGATAGACACAAAATGTCGCTTTTTACTATGGAGGGACGACTGTGCTGGCTGATTGTATCCCTGGTCATAGTATACTATATAGTTTGTATACACTTTAGACAAACTATACATTTCGAGAATAAAGCACGGCTGCTGGTAAATAATGTTTTAATGCATTGCAAATGGCGAAAGCGCATCGCAAGTCACTTCAGGAGGAGGCGTGGATTAATTTAGCTAAACTGCTACATGGTCATCTTCCGGAAGTATTACCAACGATCCATCAGGTAATGTTTTTTGAAATTGTTTGAAATTGTTGGTAAAGCACTGTCAACAAATATTTTTTCTCCAAATAATGCACAATGCATCGGACTACGGCAGCTGGATTAGTCCAAAAAGGCACAGTTCTTTTGCTGTTGGTTCTGTTCTAGTTTGGATGATGTTCTCACCACAAACGAACCGCTCCAGGGTTCATTTGAAATCGTATCGTACGCTTTTTTGGTCCGCTTTTGGTGCGCACTCGAGTGCGATTCTTACTTTCACACCTGCCCAAACGAACCGCACCAAGAGGGAAAACGAACTTTAGTGTGATTCAACTGAACTAAATAAGACAGGTATGAAAACACCCTAAGAATCATTATTTGAATCGTTCCCTTTATTCGGTCACATAAGATTTTATTTAATTAAGGACGCTGCCTAGGTATGCAGAAATCAATTAGAAACAGTTCGGTTGAACAAAATTAAATAAAAACATCTTGTACAACACTCATTAAGAGTTCTGCAGCTATTTAAATCTACTTTTCTCAAAGAGAGGCTATACCCTTCACCTATTTTCTATCCATTTTTAAAGCTGTCCTCTGTATTCCCACCTGTTCTGCCCTGTTTTCATTTCCAGCAGTGTTTGCCCTGTTATTGTCCACTCACTACTTTCTCAAGGAGAGCAGAGTAAGAGAAACGCACAGGTGCAAAGGCAATGACACAGCTACAGACACCAGTTCAAAATGAAGTTCTGAATTGAATAAACAGCAGTGAAAAAGCTCATGTGATGGTCTGAGACTGGAGTTCAGTCCAGTGGGAGATGATTCACTTATTGCACTGTAACTTTAACTTACCTAGAATGTTCTTGGGCTTTACTGGAGCAACCTTGCGGACCGGAAGGGTGTTGGAGAAGCTCTCTCCACCATGTCTGTGGGGCTGCTGGGATTGTTTCTCGTGTGCGGCTCTGGTCTCCATCCAGCGTTGGTAGTCTTCTCCTACATGAACTCCAGAGCCATTCACTATGGGGACACTATCAGCTCCCATCATCCTCTGCAAGAAAGGCACATTTTTTATGAATAATTGAAGGGGCCCTTAAAAGATCTGAGTTCAAAAATCCACTCCGCAGTGCACATTGACAGACACAACCAGTATTATGTGAACTTGCACTTTCTTGTGTGCTTTTGACATTACTTTGTGTGTATTTGAAAGGTCACATGAAAGAATGTGACGTGTAGTTTGACAGCCTGCTTTCTGGGAACATGCTTTGTGTCTTAGCACTGAGAAAGCTGTATATCAGGTGTTTAAACTGATAAAGCATAAAAAGATGCAGATTTTTCTGTGTTGTCAGAATATCTGAGGTACACAATGTAAAGGCTCCGCCCTCTTCTGGAAAGGGGGGCGGGGAGCAACTTATTTGCATTTAAAGTCAAAAAAACAAAAAAACTTGGTGTAACGGATCACAAATCTCACGGTTCGGATTATGGTTTTTGAGTCATGGACCAAACCATTTTTTGGATCAGCAAAAAATGGGAGGAGACAAATGTCATTTGCTTTCTATTTATACAAAAATATTACTGCAAAAACCATTGGTTTTATCAAACAAAACTTAGAACCTGTCATTTTAATAAAAATAAATTTCAAGAAAGAACAGGTGGAAAAAGGAAAATAAACAATATGAAAAATGATATTTGCTACTGTTGCTGATAATGCTAAAGATAGAAATGTGCATATATATATATATATATATATATATATATATATATATATATATATATATATATATATATATATATATATATATATATAAAACATCTTCTACAGCAGATCATATTTTTTTTTCAAGTAATGATTCAACAATTCACAAATTAAACTTTGTTTTATTGTAGGTCTATCATTTTTCAAAACCATTGGTTACACATTGTGATTGCTACAACATTCGCCAGCGTCAAGTTACATTAAACTGTGATTTTAATCTTTACCATAAACATCAGTGTTTATATCTGAACTATAAACTGTTATCCCAGTACTGCTGTGTTATTGCTGAATCTCTCTCAATCAAACGCAGATTTGAATGCAGCGCTTCAAAGGATTAATAAACATATGCAAATCATTATCATTTATCATTCATGTTGCATGGGTTTGAATTGAGATCACCATCTTTTAATGTTTAATTGTGTGGCTTTACACTAAATGCATTAATGCTGGCTAAACAAACAGTGACAGAAAACACCTTTAATTAATAGCATAAGAAAGCATTTAGGTAGGTCCCACTTTTCATAACTTTTTCAGTCATCATTATATTTTATGAAGCCTAAATGCTTTCATACACGTGATTCGAATGTCGCGAGAGGCGATCTCTCTGCAATTGTTATAAATGTTGGATTAACCTACAAGGTCAAAAAAAGTTATTGATCTGCCGGTCACGTGCATTTCGAACTGTGGGTTGTGATCCGAACGGATCATGGATTAACCGTGATTCGTTCCACCCCTACTTCAGCTATACTCCTTGCACCAGCTCTGTAATGATAATCTGTAAACTAGAGAACTAAAATGCAAGTGCCAGCAGGTTTCTTATTAATCTTTTCACAGCACTGTGGTCATTATGAAACTGTATTTTAATGACTTTATATCCTCCTCTCCTTCCTATGGCTGTAAATGCATCCCTCCTACACCCCCAAACACCCTCAGGACTTAATTATACACATCATTAATGCAGCCGTTTACAAATCTTCCAGCTGCATTCGAGACACTCAGTCATTCGGTGTCTCACAGTCCTGTTTTATTTGGACCACACAGAGTTTTGAACTTACTGACTGTTGGTTCCCCATGAGAGCTGCGAGCTCAGGTGGCACGGGAAGTGGCTTTGCCCCAGGGATGGGGTCTGAGATGGTCAGGTTAGATTTGGAGGTGTGATGGACACTAGGTCCTAGCGTCCCCGCTGCTCCTGAGCCCATCTGCTGAGCCAGAAGCATCGCCCGCTCTGGGAGTTTATTTGGGTCGGCACACGCTTGTTGCCACAAAGGGATCTTCTGAGTCAGCAAGTCTCTGCCCTAAAAACAAACCAACATCACCAAAACTACAATTAGAACCCAGCAGGAGTAATGCAAGCTTTACACACCTGCAAATGCACAGTTTAGATTAGTCCATGTGGGCAAATCAGGACACCAGACTCCCAAAATAAACTTCCGCTTCTGCACAGCTGAGGTTTGAGGGGTGAGCTCTTCAACTGATGGACTGATAGGGATGTGATAAAGTGATCCCTCCTCACCTAACACTTCTCTGATCCTCTGAGACATCCCTCTCTAACCTGACAAGCTGCCCTCCCTGTAGGTTGAATCCTGAAATAGCCTCATTACTTTGCCCCATGCACAGGCGCTGAGTCTGGCTGAGCGCTATGACCAGAGCTGAAGGGAGAGCGCCTGGAGACCTCCAAATGTAGACCGGAGGAAGAGCAACTTCATATTTAAACTCATTTCAGTAATTCAGATCATCTCTTTGAGCAGTGCATGGATGCTTAGTTACAACACAGAAGACCTAGATTTCAGAGGGATGCGATAAGAGATAGTTCACCCAAAATTTGAAATGATCATAATTTTCGCACACTCATGTCATTCATGTCAGCATCTACAATAAAACACAATTTTAGTTTTTTAAATTATCACAATTAAATAGTTATAGTGATACTAGATTTGGCCATTCTACATGTACATTAAAAAAATTATTTTTAATTTAATTATGTATTTATTATTAATTATTATTTATATATGTATACATTAATTATATTTCTGACAGGAATTGTGTTCAAATAATAATTTAATATAAGTGTCTTAATCCTTTCTGAGGAATCACAATGAATAACTTACCACTGACCACTAAATAAAGTCATATGACAACACAGAAAGATCGTATTTTTTTTATAAAAATAACAGAATTTGGTTTTGGAATATTCAGTAGTTAAAGGACAGTTCACTCCAAAAACTTCTGTTATTATTTACTCACCCTTTACTTGTTTTTTAAAGCCTTGTTTCTTTCTTTTGTTAAACAGAAAATAAGATAGTTGGAAAGTTGGAAACCTGTAACCATTGATTTTCATAGCATTTATTTTGTTTCTACTATTGAAGTCAATTGTTACAGGTTTTCAGCTTCCTTTAAAATCTCTTCTTTTGTGTTCAACAGATCAAGGAAACTCATAAAGGTTTGGAACCAGTTAAAGGTGAGTAAATAGTGAGTGAATGTATCCCTTTACTATAACTGTACTTGTACTTTTGGGTGCACTGTTCCTTCAACATACAGAAAATATAATTAACGTACTAAACATTGAACTGGACCAAATCTAAATGCATACTTCCATGAATCGTGATTTTAATGAGTCAAGTCCTTTCATCTAATCTTTGTTCTCAATTCTTCTTTGCTCTGAACTCATAATACCTCTGCAGTCTCTATTTGGCGGGCGCAGGTGAGTACCATTTTTGCTAAACCCCTGTGGTCCTTTTCTAAGTCACGACCACAAACCACCCCACCCAAAGCAATTATCACCGTCCTGCTTGCCCGAGCACCTGCAGACTCTGTCACGACCTCACTGGGTTCGTAAAAATCAGAAACGCTAGCACCATTTTTATTGTGTTTAAAACAATTGGCAAAACGTAGTCACCATGAAAGCAAAACTAAAGATCCTATTTTTTAAAAATGTTTTATTGCAAAAAAATGGCAGGGGATTTTTTCATTTTTAAGGTTTCTTTCCCTCCAACAGCCTGCCATTCACAAAAGTTAACAAATGACAGTGATGCAATCAATTCCCTATAAAGTCCCAGTGTGCATTTTTTTTTTCTTGTTATAGGAAAACATTTCACTTGTGTATGTGTCACAATAGGAAAGAACTACAGAGAGCAATTTCTGTTTCCATTTTAAAAGGTATGACAGATCTTGTGTATAGTCACAGCTCATTAAACTATCGCTGAAGATGTTGACATATTACCATGGTTTTAAAAGAATTGTTCACCAAGAACATTGACGTTCTGTCATAATTATTCACATTTACTCACTCTATGGCGTTCCAAACTTCCATGACTGACTTTTTAAGTGAAACACAAACGTTGACTGATATTAAAGTCCTGAACTATTATTTCCTAAAGGTCTAGCTCAGTGTTGTAGCTCTTAAATCCTTTTCATTTAAATCACAAAAATGACACTTCAAGACATGTTGTGCCAGTTTTAAAATACCTGTTTCCACCTTATATTAACATGGAAATTAAATGTAACATTGGATTAAGTGTTTAGTTGACATGTATTACAATTTTCACTTTCTATTAGCATGCATTAAAATACACTTCTTGTGAATGAAGATGGATTTCTATATCATCAAGAACCTTCAATGCTAAAGGCGAAGAAGCAAATGAGATACCAGAGCTTTAAATATAATACACACATAAACATTTTCACTTCTGGCTTTTTCCTTATCCAAAAGTATTGTAAGATCATGTAAAACGTAAAGTACATGGTACAAAAAGAGTAAATATTCTGCCAAACGTGATCTCACCTTATGTTCTGTGGTAAATTAAACAATCATACAAGTTTGGAAGGACTTGAGTCAATGTCCATTTAGTTTTTGGGTGAACTTTGGTCTTTGGACTCCACATATTGGCTAAAATTTAGAGCTAACTGGCATGTTGCAATTTTGAATTCCTCAAAAAGTTGCTCCAAGAGGACTGATCTTGCAGTAAATATATCCTAAATAACTTTTAACACAAAAGAAGTGAATTTGAAGAACACGGTTGTGTCCCCATTGTAGGTACTTATTTTGAGTAGTAAATGTTGTAATTGCTTTGTAAGCACTAATAAACACTACTTTTACAATGTTGTCATGCTGGTATTTTTTTCAATTCAGACATCAGACTTTCGCCAACCTAATTTCACCAAGTAGGACATGTTGCTGGATTAACATCTATGTTGATCCTGGAACAACATTCCAGTCAGCCAATCAGAATTAAGGGATAAGTTTATATATGTTGTTTATGCACTTCTACATGATTGTTATCCAACTATTATCCCCCCTTGATTATGGGAGTAATTTACAGTTATGGTTAAGTTTAAGGATAGGGAATAGGTGTGAATTACATTTTCCAACAAAAATTATGTTTCAGGATCAACATAGATGTTAATCCAGGATCCTACTTGGCAAAAGTCATGACGTGCTCAGACTGTTGTTACATGCAGTACGAAAATTTGCATGTTCAGATGCAACCCATTAGTTCCCCAGATACCACTTAAATGTATAAATTTTGATTTGGATGATTTGGAGGACTCTTTTGGTTTGTCTTTGCAGTGGTAAAATCTCTTAGTCATCTGAGTGTGAGAGAGTCTTTATACTCTCTTTGTTCCTTCTGCTCTCGGTTGCAGTCGAATGAGTAAGTATCAAGTACCATTGCTATTGCATGATTGGCGTGGGCGATAGCGTTAAGATCCAGCAATGACAAACTCTGGCAGATGGTCAGTTCAGTTCACGTCACTTTTGTTCTTCTTGTTCTCATAAATGTAGGTGAGATATGTAGTATTAAGAAGAATTTAATTTTACTGAGTGAATATCACCTCTTTGTCTTTGTCTCTAATGTTTCTCCATTTGCATGCAGAGAAATTTCTTCCTACACATACATGAAAACAGTGATTATCTTCTGAACAGTCTGTTCTTGTAAAAGTGGGCCACTCTCTGCCTGGCCCTCCCTTTCTCTTTTTCTTCTCTTGCCATCGTTGCTCCCAGCGCTCTGTCTATCACCAACTCTGAAGCGTAGGCGTCAACGGAGGAGTCAGTGCTTACGTGGGAATGACTGGTGTTCTGTGTGCTGGTGAATCCACAAGATATCACAGAATCTCTGGTCTATTTTTGATCAATGTGTCCTAAAAAGAATAATCATCCTTTGCTGAGTAATGGTGATTGATCTACCATTTTTACCACTTAAATCTCCTTGATACAACTGATAAGCAATCAAAAGTACAGTAGTCTTGATTAGACATTTTACTGAACTGTAAAAAAAAACTGGAATTAGAACATTTATGAACCACACTTACACTGCTCAAGTTCATTTTAATCAAGCCAAACCAGACAAGTGTGAACACACCAAGACTCTTTCCCAAATATATAGCACATTCTCTAGCAAGCATGGTGGAATGATCAGCACTGAAATGATATGAATGAATTAGTAAATGGGATTTGGGGGCAGAAACAACTGAACACAAAGTGTCAAGTTGTCCAAGTATATCATTTACTTGGCAAAATGGATACTTATAATATATGATTAGCTTTATATGAATGAAAGGCAACATGAAACCTTATAAACTTTCCTAAATGTGTTGGTTTTGTCATAGTGAGTTTAATCGTGTTAGTAGTTTTTGTTAGTGCAACAAATGCCAATTTGACATAACTGATCAAATGATCCAACCGAATATCTAAAGTCCGATTAGCCTCACTGATTATTTAGTTTCATTTCAAAATGTCACAAGCTAAATGTCTTGTAAATGGCATTTCATGTTGTCTTTAACACTTTTAAATGAGCACATAAGTTCTAATAGACATGCTTAACACAATTTGTATCTAAATGAACTGAATTTCAGTGTTTCTGCGACCCAAATTTTCTTTAGCATGACGTGATATTCTCACCTTGGTGTGGTAGGTGTTGCTGGTTTTGGCCACTGCGCACTGACGGTCAACAAGAAAGCAGTACCTCCGTCTCTCTTCAGATAGGGCATTCTTGTAGCTCTCGGAGATGTAGTTATCCAGCTCATTTTGTTTGCTGCTGATGGTCTCGACATACTGGAGGACAGGAAGGTGGTGTGAAGCAGACATAAAAAATGGCAAACAACGCCCCATTTGGACTCAGCCTGATGTAATGAAGGCCATGCTAAGACAAACCGCACATTTAAAATGACGACCATGTAGGCTTGCTGTTACTCTCATTGTATGATGGCAAATGGGAATGCTAAAGCTTAATGTTCCATAGCACGCAAAAGCTGATGAGGGCTGAATTTAGCCGGAATATTTGGTCTGATCAGATTCCATGTAACACAGAACACCTTGCTCATTAGTTTGCATTGCATTGCAAAATAAAATAAATATAAAAAGTATTAATAAAAAATAAATTAAATGAATAATCAGCACAAGTATGATGTATAACAACATTAAAATAACCAAAGCTTCTGCTACGCTAGAGATCACACCTTAGCCAAAACATCATCTAACAAGGACATACGCCTTGCAGGAACTGGATGTGATCCAACCACACACACACATGCACACACACAGATAACACCCTTCATAAGGTTACTCAACCTGCATTGCTGATTCCTTCCCACCAAGTGTTAATGAACAATGCTGGAATCACTGTTTGTGAGTCTATTATTAGCCTCGAGTTAAAAAAGGTCATTGTTTTGTGTGAAAACATGTCACAGGTGATGCGTGCATTTGTACACTATATTCTCTTAGACTCTCAGTATTTGATGTGTCATGAGTTTAGTGACTGGATTTAGCAAAGCAAACACTACAATTGAGATTAAATAAGCTTCAACCTTGCATCTTTTTTTTTTTGCATTAAACTCAGATGCCAAAGACAGTTAGAGGTGAAAGAGAACAACAGGAAACACTAAAACACCTTAGGTTTAACTTGGAACCAGATGTTGTGTCAAATATAAAAGCGTGTTGTGAGTTGTCAAGCAAGTTTAGATGTTATCAGCCTGTAGGTAAAACGCAAGATGTAAAATGCACAATATCCTGGATTCTCTCTGATCACGAATGGGAGTTTGGTCACACCACTGACAGGTAGCTGGATCAGCAAGCAAAAATGCTGAATATTTCTGCACATCAACACAAACACTCGATCACATCACTTCTCAAGCTTAAAAGGCTTTGCTTTGACTTTATTGGAAATTGATAAGTTAAATGTTCTAGGTCACAAAAATGAAGACACTGAGGTAAAAAGCATGTTACAGATCTTTTTAGTGAGCTTTTTCTAAGTGTACAGGACGATATAAATACGTAAAACATAAAAAATTGTATGGTTTATTGACCAAAACATCTGTTAAATCTGACAAGCAATTATCTGCACAACAATGTTAATTTTAATGGAATTAATTACAATTTAAATTTTATTAAATATTAAAATACATTTGTTATACCATCTTACCATTCCCAATGGAATTTGTAAGCAATTAAGCAAGCTGTGATTAGTAGTAATGTTCTGATCTCAATACTTGAACATGATGTAATTTCCTGCCTCTGCATGTAGACTGCTTGTGCTTTTGTGCTAATGGATCAGACATGACTATGTCTTTTTCTCTTGTTAATGACAACACTACAGTGCGGGATGTTTTTATGTATTTAATGACCCATAGACAAGACCTTTTTTCTTTTTCTATCCAATTTTCTTTCTGTGTCTGAGTCATGAAGAGCACATCTACATGTACAGTTCATGTACAATCCACGCACTATGGCTGAACCCTGAGGTCCAGCGAGTGCAATTGCACAACAACATGTAGACACAACTCTCCAGATATAAGTGCAAAAATGTATCATCGTATTGTCAGGCAAAGCTTAAATGTATATGCATTTGTGTCCAAAATTGCCCATATACTTAGTCTGAATACAAAGTAATGGTTTTGTATACTTGAACAGCTTTTTGGTTCCTCAAGGAAACTTTTAATGAAAAGTTAGTTTAATGAAAAGTTTAATGAACTTTTTTTTTTCTTAGTGTGACGATTATTTGAATAATTTACAGAAGCATTTTCAACTGTAAAGAACATTCTATGAAATAAAACGTTTATATGGATGTTAAAGAGCCCCTATTATGGGTTTTTGAAAATTACCCTTCATGCAGTGTTTAACACAGCTCTAAGTGAAGTGAAATGAAATGAATACATCCAGCTGGGGTTTAGATCTGAAAGGTAGGGCTGCTCGATTATGGGAAAAATCATAATCACAATTATTTTGGTCATAATTGTAATCATGATTATTCAAAACGATATACAGTTGAAGTCAAAATTATTAACCCTCCTGTGAATTTTTTTTTTATAAATATTTTCCAAATTATGTTTAACAGAGCAAGGAATTTTGCTGCAGTATTTCCTATAATATATTTTTTCTTTTGGAGAAAGTCTTATTTGTTTTATTTCGGCTAGAATAAAAGCAGTTTTAAATACATTGAAACCCATTTTAAGGTCAATATTATTAGTCCCCTTAAGCAATATTTGTTTTGATTGTCTGCAGAAGAAACTACTGTTATACAATGACTTGCCTAACTACCCTAATTAAGCCTTTGAATTGCACTTTAAGCTAAATGTTTGTATCTTGTCATCATAGCAAAAATAAAAAAAAATCAGTCTCTAATAATTTAAAAAGGGCTAATAATTCAACTGTATATATGCAGTTATTTTCCTGTACAGGGAAAGAGAAATAAATACAATACATTAAAAATATGAAACAAACTGCTTTAAACATCTTCACTGTAAAAAAATCTTTAATTATAGCTACAAAAGTCCTTCAGTCAAGAGCAGTGAGTGATTTTCTCCTTTGTTGTTTGATTAATGATAAAAATAGTCAGCAGCAGGAATATTGCTCACTGTCACTTTAAGAGCAGTATGGTTGTGATTTATGGTTTCACTTTGACCTGTCTTGATTCTCAACTCGTTTGTTTACTACATAAATGAGTTAATACGACTAATCACTAAACACAGCATTTTGACACAAAATTGCATGTATTTGACTATTATATTATTATATTAAGATGACTTTAGATGTGTGTGCTCTGCTCGTCTCTGAGGCTGAGCACATACACACAACAGCATGCGATCTCTTTCGCACTTTTAAGAATATGAATGATTCGAAGTACATCAATGAATGATGTGCATGCCATGCTGCAAAAGTTATATTCCAATATATGCTTTAGTAATTTTCATGTGAAACTGAGCTTTGCAGACCAACAAATGTGTACAACTGGAAAGGGGGCGGTATATGATGCAATAATCGTTTTATCTCGATTAATGTTTTTTTCATAATGGTTAGAAGCCAAAATTAAAATAGAAACTGAATTTTCGATTAATTGAACTGCCTCACTGAAAGGGCACCTCAGAGTCGTTTAAATGAATTGTCATTCATATGGATCTTTTGCCTGTTCGTATCAACGTCAACATGAAACAATATTAAATATGAAGTGCCGGATCCAGTAAAACCTGAACGCACCTTTCTCTTCAAACGCTAGCAGAGTGTGTGTGTGGGACTCATCATGACTGAAGATGAGTGAACGTTCTAGTGATTAATGCAATAACCTACCCTGCAACAGGGGATTTGTCAGCCATTAATGTGGCGCATGCAACTTTCTTTACGGATTTAAACACATTTGTGAGCTTGTGATCCTCTGCCATTTGTCGTTGCTTTGGCCACCGTCAGCTGTTCCTACACGCGTGCGGCAGTCAAGTATCTGAATTAGTCACTGAATTAATACGGAATATGCTGGTGTTTATCTGCATTGCGTTAATGCACTCCTGCATTGCCTCACACATATACTCTGCACTTTAACTACTTTAAAAATGTTGATAAGCCATAGAGGGCATTTCTCTCTGTCTCGCGCTGAACGCAGTCGACCAATCGCAACAGACTGAGTCATCGGACCAATCAGTGCACATTAGCATCACGCTAAGGAGGGTTTTGGGAACAAATGAATCACTGAACAAATCATATGGGAGTTGTTGGGATAGTTAGGTAAAGTAAAAGCATATTATAAGACAATGAAAGTGTTTTTTTGACATGCATGCATATCAGCCTGTTGTTGGAGACCCCCAAAACCAAAATATGACCTTTTTAAATGCCTAATAGCGGCTCTTTAAAGATTATTTGTGGAACCATCAATGCAAACCAAGGACATTTATTTTCAAGAGTGTACAAGGGTTTAAAATGCTGACAAAAAAATCACTTTAATTTATATACTGTAGCAATGTATGAAACCCAGTGTTTTATCTGTCAGCTTTGATGGATGCAATACAGCATGAAGTAATAGAGGTCCACCCATCATTTATTTAGGCTATATTCGCACGATCAGACATGTCAAAAATATCAACATCTATATTTACAGTACAATCGCACAGTGGTCCAGGTCACAGACTGCATGATTAGCACTGACGTTAAATACCTCTTACGAAGTAGCTGACATATTCATAGTCGACTATAGCCACTCATTAAATATCTGTCATGTTAAAATCACTAGAGTTGGTAAACGGCTAGTTAACTGCTGCAGTATGTCATAGTTTGACTCGGTTCAAAAATCTGATTCATTTGAGAATTTCTGCACTACATGCATTTAGTTAAGTACCCAAGGGGAATACAGATGTAGACACACATACACGTGCAAAATGATAGAATGTGGGTCTATACCCTACACTACTGCAGGCTGAAATCATAAATGACATTCCAGCTCAAATCAATCTGCCTGCCCTCCGCATGGCCTCATTTCAACACATGCTGAATATGAATGCAGGATACGATTGCAGTGCAACATCATTTCTCTGCATTATGATTCGTCAAGGAAATAAAGACACAAATGAGTGCATTGGATTGGTCATGGTATTAATATTGGCACCATTTCTGTGGGGAGAGGCCTGTGTTTCTCTCTAGCAAGCAGCTAGAGAGCAACTGGAAAAGCAGTGTTTCTTAAACAAACCATGCTATTGTGTTTGACAAATGACAAACCACAAATTAAAAAAAGAAAAAAGTTTTATTTCTCCATTTTAGTTCCTCAAATTCCTTTTCCCCCTTGGGTTTTTAGTTTGCATTGTTTTCCTTTTTCTGGACTCATTTTTTAAGGTTAAATTAGATACTAAATGTATTGAAATCATGAAAGTTGCTGTAAAAACACTTTCACAACTGCAGATGTAGATAAAATTATCTAAATGTTTGTACCAAAATGAGTTTACACAGAAAAAAATCAAATATATCATATATTTTAGATATAAATGTAAGAAATATGTTTTACACTGATCCATATCTGATCAGGTGTACAGTACTATGTTTTTAATCAAAAATTTGCTAAATTCTATAACGTTCTCTGTTATGTTGTAATTACTATTTAAAAATAAAATTTATAATTACTGGATTTAACTACAATTAACTAGCAATGGAAATGTATGTTTATCTTAAAAAATAAAAATGTGTGTCTGTGTGTGTGTGGATTGTATGGTAATTGTACAATAATATTCATTCGTTTATTAATTTTGCTTTGGCTTAGTACCTTTTTTCATCAAGGGTCGCCACAGTGGCATGAACTGCCAACTTATCCAGCATATGTCTTACACAGCGAATGCCCTTCCAGCTGCAACCCAGTAATGAGAAATATCCATATAGTACACATTAATTCACACTTATACACTACTGACAATTTAGTTTATTCAATTTACAATTCGCATGTCTTTGGACTGTGGGGGAAACCAGAGCACCCAAAGAAAACCTATGTGAACGCAGGGAAAACATGCAAACAAAAACACAGAAATGCCAACTGACCCAGCCGGGACTCGAACCAGCGACCTTCTTGTTGTGAGGCGACAGTGCTATCTGCTGAACCACCATGTCGCCCAATTAATATTAAACGGACATTAAAATTTTTTTTTGTTCAAATAAACTGAATAAATAAAACCATTTGATTAAGATGCTACCAGTGATTTTACACATGACAGTATAATGTAGAGTAAATAAAATGACCAAAATTGCATTGTAATGTTATTAGTATTTAAAAATATATAAATTTTAGTATATATTTTAGTATATATAGTAATATTGACCATTAACCGATATGCTTCAGCTATAATTGCATGTCATGGAGTGTTTGAAGCTATTCTCCCTGGCTTGCAGAAGTGAGTTTTGCAGTGTTTTGTTCATGCCATCTCTGAACGCAGTGTGACGCACAGCGGGGACCATGAGCCCTACATGTAAAATTCATCCACGGTTCATACTGAGCTGCTAAATGGAATGAGCACACATACACCTATAAATAATTGACTAAAAAAAAAGCTATTACAGGAAGAAGAAAAACTCACTTTCATAGGAAAAAATTTAATAAATCTTATGAGAGCAACCATGCGTAGAGAACCATGGGAAGGCTTTACACATACAGCATGTTTTTCTCAGCATTCACAGAACTAAACTACATATAAATAAATTAATAAATAAACCTGGGCGTCACGGTGGCAAGCAATAAGGTTGCTGGTTCGAGCCTTGGCTGGGTCAGTTGGCATTTCTCTGTGGAGTTTGCATGTTCTCCCCGCGTTCACATGGGTTTCATCTGGGTGCTCTGGTTTCCCCCACGGTCCAAAGACATGTGGTATATGTGAATTGGGTAAGCTAAATTGTCTCCAGTGTATGAGTGTGAATGAGTGTGTGTTTACCAGTAATAGGTTGCAGCTGGAAGGGCATCTCCTGCGTAAAAAAACATATGCTAGATAAGTTGGCGGTTCATTCCGCTGTGGCGACCCCACATTAATAAAAGAACTAAGCCGAAAAGAAAATGAATGAATGAATGAATGAATAAATAATCCTGGGGAGTATCTGGGGTATGCGAGCTAAAGCCAGAGATGTTTTGACTTACAGATTTTTCATGTCCTGAAGGCTACGGCTAAACCAACAGTCAGAATGTGATTTCCATCTGTTTTCTAAATACACTTCTCTCTTCAGAGCTGCAATAAACTTTTGGCCTTTGATCCTAAGTTATGAAAATAAGTACATAAAAATTTTAAAGTTTCATCTTGGCACTGAATATGTTGAGTTCTCAGAGGGCCAAAAAATAGCAATGCTGAAAGTGGAGTTTTCATTTATTTATATATTTCATATGTGTGTTTATTCATTTTTATTCTTATGAGGAGACCACTTGAAAATTCTCAATTTTTCTTGATGTTCAATTTATAGTTTTGTGTTTAAGCAAAAATTCTGCAAAATACTGATGACATTTCTTCCAAATTTAAAATGTCTGCATTTACAGCATAAAATGGCAATTGTTATAAACAAAAAGATAGAATGTTTTCACATCTTTATGTACATTTTAGAAACAATACAAAGTAGGGCTGCACAATATATCATTTCAGCATCAATATCACAATGTGTGCATCTGCAAGAGTCACATCGCAAGATATGCATAATATGTTGATTTTGCAGTGTATTTTTTTACTTTTAAATATACAAAACGATAAAGCATGCACTGTTTATTTCACATTCACTTTTGCTTTATTGCATTCATCTATGCTTGTAGTTTGTTTATTGCATTTTATGCTTGATTCACTTCCCTACCGAATCATCCCAAACTATCGAATTTAAGACAATTGATAACACTTTAGGGACCAATTCTCACTAGTTGCTTATTAGCATGCATGTTATTGAGATATTGACTGCTTATTAGTACTTTTAATCTACATGTTTTTATTCTACATCCCTAACCCAAAACCTAAACTACCTTAACATATATTAATAAAGAGCAAATTAGGAGTTTATTGAAGCAAAAGTCATATTTAATGGTTTGCTAGTGAAAATTTAACCTTTAATTAAATTGTGACTATATAGATTCTTTCCAAATAGTGCTATTCAATAATTTGGTAAAATTATATAAATACAGTATATTGCAATATATATCACAGAAATATTGAAATGTCCAATTTTTCCAATATCAAAAATTCTTAATACAAATGTTTTACCTTAAGAAGATTTACGAAATAAATGATTAGTTTTGATTAGTAATTTGTCGTTTTGTAATTTGGTAAAAATGTTATCAGACCTCAATTCAATAAAACAATTATTGACATTTTACTCCAACTATATTAACTAGCGAAATTTAGTGTGCTAAATTAAAGTTCAGAAGAAATTCCCTTTCCTGTCATCCCATTTCAGTTCAACTTCCTGTTCCTCTTTTCGAATATAATCTCCAACTGAAACAAAGTCTAGATTGGATACACAGCCAGCCGAAAGATGTGATACGCACATCAATATAGCAGCATTTTTTATGACACTGTATAACAATAATTCATATTTTTACAGTACTGTGATGGTTGGGTTTAGGGTTGGGGTGGGGGTAGGTGTTAAAAAATACAATTTATTAGGTAATTTAATAGATAAAATAAATAATACTCTGTACAAATACTGTTTTTTATGTTACTGTGAGTGTTGGGTTTAGGGTTGGTGTGAGGGTAAATGGTCTAGAGTTTACACTTAGCTGATGATTGATTATTAAGGTCCTTGAGCCCTGGGCTCCCTCCCATTTGCAGGGCGAGAGGGGAGCTTTGAGCTCAGGTAGATCTCGAGAACTCCCCCTTTTTGATAAGAGCTGATGACAGAAAATGATTGATAATAAACTTCACTTAATAAAATACAATAAATGGGAAATTTAAAAAATAATATGATTAATTCTTGTTAACTTCTGGCCACAACCTTATTTGATCTAGCAATGACTGGAAACTAATTCTTAAATTTTGAATTTTTCCCACTTTCGATGCATATTAACAAATCGCCTCTGATGTTTAGCTCGCTATAATCCTCCTCCAGTTTTTGTTAGAATCTAGAACAGGAAGTTTGCTTTATAGAGGTTGCTTACTTCATTTCAATAACCCACTCAGATTTCTCTTATATACACCTGTGGAGTATTTAATAAGCAAGCGAAGCCCACAGCATTTATGCAACAGTGTGTGTTATGAGGAGCACACCTACAGCTAATGGCATGAAGTGACCTGGGGTCAGCCTGCAGTACAACACTCCTACTTCCCCCTGACCCACACCTGCTCAAAACAAACTGTTCAACCCCCGTACAGTGAGGCCTCGATGAACAAAAGCACAAGGACACCGCACACAATCAGACCCACACTAAACAACTACAATATTGTATGGCAGGACTTCAGCCAAACAGAGTGGGATTTTCTTTAACACCTAAACAGACTCAAACTAGAATCTTTGTTTTTTGTTTTCACAGTTTAGTGTCTGATTCAGTGCAAAGCAGGAGCATGAAAAGAGCAACAGCATATCAATCTGCAAAAATACACCTTTGTCGAGAAAGAACATGATTAAAACATCTTATATAAACCTTGTAGATCTACAATGTGGGGAAAATTCATTCTCATTAGGATTTGAAGAGATTATAAAAAATGTCTCAGCAAAATACGCTGCCAATATGGTTATTTTGAATAAACCAGTCGAACAATATTTTAGGTGTTTGAACAAAACTTTTCACTTTCACTTAAGTGTGTTCTCAAATCTATATGTGAGATGTTAAAAGAGGAAGGGGATTTATAGAGATTATTTATAGAAACAGATGGATTATAGAATATATTGCATCCTAATGGTGCGTTCACACCAGACACTGATGAAGCATCAAGCGCGAGTGATTTACATGTTAAATCAATGCAAAGACGCAAATAGACATCCTGCGGTGCGATTTGCGCGAATGATGCGGTTTGCTTCAATGAAGTTGAGCGTTTGCGCAATTGACATACCTAATGCACAAATTTGTTAATTCACTCGAGTTGAAAAATCTAAAATTAAGCAGACATTTGTGCCGCATTAATCAATCAGGAGCTTGCTCTTGTAGGGGCGTGATTATGACGTAGCAAGTTGGTGTCCAGAGGGGAAATCCTCCTGCCGACACCAGACAACACAGGGTGTCCGCTGGGTCTTAAAAAGTCTTAATTTCTAAAAAGTCTTAAGCTCTCTAAAATATTGTGTTGTAGGTCTTAAGTCATTTTAAACAGGTCTTAATTTTGCTTTGTCCAAGTAAATTTGCTTTGTCCTACCCAATTGAGCCAACATCCATCCAATCACCAACAATACATCTCAGTAAACCTTATTTTTTTTATTTAAGTTTTTGTCGCAGTTTATGAACTCACAGAGCTGGGTGCACCTCTAAAAGGATCTAGTGGACTCCGACGAATCTACACTGTTTTTCAGCCTTCCTAAAGTGCATAAAGCACAGCTACTCTCTCAATAAAATCCATGTTAGCCATTTAGCAATGAAGCCAGAGCCACTGGACAGACAAAAGCCCTGCCCATGCAGTGAATCCGCGTCTATTGTGACGTGATTATGACATACAAATGAAGCGAATTTTACTCGCAAATGATTATTTATACATAAAAAGCACGATTTATTCACGCATGCCACGTCTGGTGTGAACACAGCTTAACAGGAAATCTCAGTTAGATGTCACAGATTTTTTAAACACCACAAACAAATTCTATGCCCAAGTTCTAGAACTTTACAAACCACTGCCAAACTCAATTGGACATTTATTTTAGTATTTTACTTATTAAGAGTTGATTGACGGAGTGATTTTTTTAAATATTTCATCCAAAAATAAATATTTTACTCAACCTCATGTTATTGCAAATATGTACTACTATAATTCAAGGAATAAAGAGGACCTTCCATGCAAAATTGTAAAATTGTAGCAATTGTTCAGCAATAAAAGTGACCAATTATATTCTTAAAAAAAAAAAGTAGGTTGTGCACATTGACCTACTTGGATTGACACATTGAAAATAAATGACAGAATTAATCCAGAACTAAACCAAAAAAAATAGTAGAGCGCTGACTCACCTGCATCTCCTTGTCTCCATATTTGGAGGGGTTCTTGCTGCCCTGACTCTTTCTGCGCAGTTTCTTCAGCTCGGCTTGGCATTTCTCCAGACTTTCTCCTTTACTTTTGTGTTCCATCTGATATTTCTTCAGAGCTGCCTGCCAGACGACACAACACAGCTCTCATCTCAATCAGCGGCTTACAATATCCAAATGGACAAGACTAGGAATTTAATGGTTGAATTTTAAACATATTTATCAAGCTTCCATCCCAAAAAGACCTCAAGTGGACGAATGCCAACTAGAATGGGATGTGATTGGCCTCTTTATTGTCTCTTTATTGTAGCATGCATTATACTGTTATTCTCAGGACGTCCTAAGGTTTAAAAGTTTTGAATAAATGCTCATCTTGAATCGACTGTTTCTTAGCAATGCCTAACCCAGAATTTAAAAGACCTGAAGGTTTCACGTGTTCATTACTAATGGGAACTTGGCTGAGTCGGTCCAATCAGCTCTTTCATTGTCCTCAATGCATCTTCCTGCTTCTGGGATTCATTGTGTTTCAGACCATGTCTCTTTGTTTCCACCAGTCTTCCCTGCCAAAGCTTTCTGCTACATTTGACTGAGGTTTTTTTTGCTGTCCTTACTATGTGTGGGAGCGCAGTTAATTATTTTTGTCAACGCTGAAAATGAGTGACCAAATTAATGTGCTTTTGATTTCTTGCCAAGAAGCTGAGGGTCAAACTGAAGCGTTTACACACAAGCCCATCGGAGACCCCAGTATAAGAAGACTTTTTCAATCTGTGTAGCTGAAAACCTCATTTCAGATGCACTGCTGATCCTTCATGCATATAAACTGATTTCTTTCAAGTGAAAAAAAAAACACTTTTCTTCACACAGGAGAAAAGACGAGGCTTTTAGAAAGCATTCGTGTTAATAGCAGTAATGCTCTTGCTTTCATTACATGCACTAAACTCAATTATTGGGTTTAAAAGAGATGTTATTTGGGGGTGGATCAGGCCAATTTACTGAAATATAGAGACTAAGAAATGAGACATGGACACAGTTTGACTGTGCTTGGTGAAAATACAATCTTGAGGGAATTTAATATTTTTAAATGAAAAAAAATGTACATGCTGTCTACAAGCTGATGCTTTAACAACTGTATTTTCATTAACTATAGTTAACTAATATGAACAAATACTGTAGTAAATGTATTGCTGGCAGCTAGCTCTTTGCAACACCCGGTCGCCCACTGAAGCTAAGCAAGGCTGCGCCCGATCAGTACCTGGATGGGAGACCACATGGGAAAGCTAGGTTGCTGCCGGAAGTGGTGTTAGTGAGACCAGCAGGGGACACTCAACCTGTGGCCTGTGTGGGCCCTAACGCCTCGGTATATTAATGAGGACTCTATACTGCTCAGTGAGCGCCATCTTTTGGATGAGACATTAAACCGAGGTGGTAATAGACTTTCTGTGATCAATAAAAATCCCAGGATGTCCTTCGAAAAAGAGTAGGGGTTTAACCCCGGCATCCTGGCCATATTTGCCCACTAGCCTCTGTCCATCATGGCCTCCTAACCATCTCCATATCATATAGTAATTGGCTTCATCCCTCTGTCTCCTTTTCACCAATCAGCTGGTGTGTGGTGTGCAGTCTGGTGCAATATGGCTGCTGTCGTGTCATCCAGGTGGATGCTGCACACTGGGGGTGGATGAGGAGATTCCCCCCAAAAATGTGTAAAGTGCTTTGAGCATTCAGAAAAGAGCTATATAAATGTAAGGAATTATTATTATTATTGTTCATTGTTTGTTCTTATTAGTAAATGCATTAACTAACATTAACTAATACAGCCTTATTTTAAGGTGTTACCAATTATCTTTAATTCGTTTTCTGCTAAGGTCACATTCACTTCAGTGTTTATGAAATGGTGATAGCTAAAGTCTGGCCTACTTAAACACAGTTAAACAAAGGCCTAGTACTCATCACATATCCATTTAAGACCCATTCACACCAAGGATAACAACTATAACGATCAATTAAAAAAATACAATAAAATAAACTCAAACAACAGCAGAGTTGAGATGGATTTCAGGCTGTATTCTTAATAAGTACCAATGAGAGTATGCAATTTTGAACGCAGTGAGGGCAAAAGATTTCCCCATACAGATTTTACAAGCAGATGTTCTGTTTAGCCAAAATGACAAGTGCTTCTGTATCTTTATATACTTACATTTAAATAGCGAACATCCAATTCCACTTTTTTCTCCAGTTCTGTGAGCAGTTCATTGTGGAATGATTTCAGCTGAAAATTACAGGAGAAAAATACAGTTTATATCAAATGCACACAACAAAACTGACTAGCATTTTTGCACATACAGTCACTACCATGAGACAAAAGAGCCCTAAAGAACCAAAAGAGACATTTTTAGCACTCTTATCCTTTCAGATATGGTTTGTTTAACTTCTGCAGCTGTGTCACACAGAACAGGAAAGTCTGTGTATTTACAAATGTGACCGTGGTCTATTGTCCTCCATGTATATACGGAAGCGTACGAGTCGATGTGACATTTTGAGACACCACTCCCTTCCATTTCCTTACCCCGGGGGCTAATGGGCTCTTTTAGATACGACCTGATCGACTCAGTCATGTTGTGAGAAAACGTAATGAGGAAATGTGAGCCTATGAGGCAACATGATGTTCATCACATTAATGACACTCACCATGTCCTCTAGCTGCATCTGGATCTGTCTGTGAACCTCGGCCATCTGAAAAAGCACATCCCCTTGAGAGAAAGACAAAGCAGAAATAGATTAAATTGTCATTACAATTATTTTGCACTACACAGTCAGTTAAAGGTGCACTGAAGAGAAAAAGAGGAGGTAGAGAAAAGAGTACATATAAACACAAGATGCACCGACAATCAAGCTACAAGTGCAATAAACAAATACAAATCCACAAAATATTAAATCATGTTGTTTAATAAAAGAAAACAAATGAAAGATCACACCGAAAAGTAATATGGACTGAAATATTCCTCCGTGAAGATGCATACCAAATGATATAAATCAAAAATATTCATGGAAAACGGTGCAAGCATAATTAATAAACATGAGTAGCAAAAAATGATGAAAAAAGAGATGCAAAAAAAAGAGGAAAATGTTAGCATACATTTTTCATATCAACGTATCATTCTGTGGCACAAGAGAGAACAAAGGAAACGAATAAAGAGAGAAGAAGTGAATCATGCAGCCGTTTGAGGCATGTGTGCTGTGTTTTGTCGGGGTACCTACATGCTGCCTCTTCTGATTAGGCAATGCATTGTAAAAAAAGGAACAAAAGACCTAGTTTGAGCAGGAACAAAAGTACAGAAAACCTTAAGACAGAGTGAAAAGGAGAACGAGTGAGAGGGTGAATGAGTCAAATCTCCCAAAAACACTAAATGCATAAATAACACAGGCCAGAGGGCTGCCGTAGAGTCATCTACACAGATTCACAGCAGTGTTTTCTACAATTCCACAGTAAAGAAGAAATAATTCAAAAGTAATTAAAATTAAGATGCTGATAATGAGTCTTGACACCCATGTTTAGACTAATAATTTAACATTTTAATTATCAGCATTTACTACAAATTACATGTTGAATTTTTTTATTGTAAATATTTATTACACTTTATATCATTGTAAAACATTCTAAATAACAAAATGCAGATACACTTCCTATTCATCAAAAAATCCTGAAAGAAATTGTTTAAATAAGTATTTTTTTTATGAACACATAATCAACATATTAATGTGAAGAATGTAGAGATCACTGACAATCAAAGTGATAAATTCAGCATTGCATCCAACCCAGGCTCATTCTGAAAACATACCTCTATTTGCAGGAGGTATGGTTTTTTTTGTGTGTGTGTGTACGCTGTGTACGCTTTTAGAGATCTCAAATTTCTCTCGTGAGTGCCATTCCTGCCTGCTCTTCTCACGTAAATCCACCAGAGGCCACTGTCGACTGACTGACCAATCGACTGACCCACCCTCCTCCTTCCCTAAACCCAATGTTTTCGAAAGCACTGATTGTTCCACCCACCCACTTCCCTAAACCCAACCGACAGTGTTTTCAAAAGCAATCCAGAAAAAGAAAAGCCTTCGCGGCAGCCTGATTTTTACCTCGTTTTCAGATCTTACCACATTCTCACTCAGTTATTTACTTGTTTATTTTATTTTTTGGCTTTTGCTTTTGTCCTACCTTCTTTCTGAAACCATTCTTCATTAGACTCGAACCCTGTCATCGTGGTCAACTCTGCTTCACGTCAGAAGTCCGCCAACGTACATGTCGAGCTACCGGACAAACTGGTCACAGCAAAAATGCCGTCCACATGGAGGTAATCGGTCAGCTGGTAAGAGCGAAAAGGAACGGCGTCATACCGCCCTGTAGCATTCATTTTAAAGACAAAATGCACACATTGTAACTCTGTCTACATAATTTGCGATCTCCAAAAATGTATATAGGGCTACGTTTTCAGAATTTCAGAAAGCTTACACTAGGAGTTGTCAGAGTTGACTGATGCAAAAGCATGCATGCATTAGCAATGTTATCTAAATCACAAATGAATGGCTCTTAAAAAAATATATTTTACTTTACAGCTATTTTACAATCCAGTTTACTTATTATGTCACGTACCAAAAAAAAAGATGTTTTTTTTTTAACACAGACTCATTTTGAAAATGTAGCCCTATATACATTTCTGGAGATGTAGCCAGAAGTTCATATGGCTGCGTTTAGTTTTTTAAAGAAACGCTACGGGGCGGTATAACGCTGTTCCTTTTGTGCTTACCAGCTGGCCGATTACCTCTGTATGGACAACTTTTCCGCTGTTACCAGTTTGTCCAGGAGCTCACCATGTACGTCGGTGGACTTGAGATGCAGAGAGGAGATGACCACGATGACGAGGTTTAAGTCCAGTGAAGAACAGTTCCAGAAAGCGGGTAAGACAAAAACTGAATCCAAAAAATAAGATAAACAAGTAAATAACAGGGTGAGAATGTGGTAAAAATCAGACAAGGGCTTTTCTTTTTCTGATTTGCTTTTTAAATTTGTCAGCTGGGTTTAGGGAAGTGGGTGGGTGGGTCAATCTGTGCTTTCTAAAATACTATTGGTTGGGTTGAAGGAAGGAGGAGGGTGGGGGTGTCGGTTTGTCCAGCGACCTCTTGTGGATTTGCTCGAGAAAAGCAGGCTCGAATGGCACTCGCGTGAAATTTGAGATCTCAAAAGCGTACACAGCAGCCTCTGGTATTTGGCGCTCTCCAGAAATGTATATGGAGGTACGTTTTCAGAATGAGCCTGGGTTGTTTTATTTAGTGTACAGTTAAAATTTCTGCAGCAGGTTCATGCACAAACACTTGGCTGCTGAAATTTTGCTTATCTCTGTGTTTTTCTGATGCGCAAATCAAGGGCAAGTGCCATCAAAGTACACAAGTGTTTTTTGATGCTTTGAAAGCTCAAACTGTCTGCTGGCATCTTTATGTGTGTGATTTGTAGTGGTTTCAAGTCATATTAAGTTATCAAAGCAGACATAAAAATAAGACTTCCATTCATTACACTAGTCAGTCAATGCACACATCCACAGGGACAGACATGATAGTAGAGTGCTGAGACATCTTACTTTCATCCATCCATCCATCAAACTCCTCTCTAACTCTGCATAACCCAGGTTAGAACTGGCTCAATACCATAATGAAATATAACACACACACACACACACACACACACACACACACACACACAGTATGTAACACAGAGGGCAGCGTCACTCATAGACACTTTGGAAAGACATACAAAACACTTCTGCGGTTAAAGAACAATGACAGACATTCACGTACATCCAATGGGCATGACGTCTCTCTACCTCCTGGACGGCCAATGGATGCAAATCCAAATAATTCCTGTTTGAGAATCATACCTCATATCGTGCAGCTATATCACTAAATATTAAATGCCTTCAATGAAATCAATACAGATGCCTTCTAAATCTGAGCTGGAACATTTCATAAAGTGTGACCTGCTGTCTTTGAATCTGCCATGCCTGACCCAGGACAACTGCATCTGTACATATCTAATCAAGACTTCCTCTTAAGCCCTGCCTTCTGAGAAATACAGTGACAGTCCAGTTGATAGTGTTGTTTCAGTTCAAGGTCAGCAGAGGCCATGCAACCAGTAACATCCATCCAAACAGAGATTATTAAGGGTGGATATGCACACACACATTACACATGTGCTGATACTTGAATTCAGGCAATGTTTCTGGCACAGAGATTTGCAGGAACGATGGAGCAGATATGAATTTAATACTTTGTAAGGTAGCAAATGAGAAATTGTGGTTGTTATCTAGTAGATAGCTGGCTGGCTAAATATTTAGGATGGGTGTACGTGATTTGCAAAAATAAAAATGTGAGGAAAAGTTATGGAAGTTGTTACTGGTAATGTGTCATCATAATTTTCTAAAGTTCAGATTTTCATTTTATTTGGGGCACCCTGTTGCTTAATTTACACAACATTTGGATTAAATATTAAGTACAAGTTATGCCTTTCTCTCTCAGTAATGCAGTTTTGACTGGATGCAATGTGGTTTTAGGAAAATATGTTTTTAAATTTTTTAATTCTTGGGAAAAATAAGCAAGGTAATATTTAGTATATTGGTACATTTAGTCATTTGCCAAGTCTGCTGTCACATCTAAACACAGTTTAAGACATTGACATCTCTTCTAAAAGTCTATGTACATCTGAGCAGGTTTTTCTCGGGGCTGACTTTGTATCTTGTCCTTATTTGTGTTCAAAAACAATATGCAAAATTTAGCCTACAGAGCAAACCTCTCATCTGTATCTTTAATCTTCACCAGCACATGTAACCTCTGTTAGAAAGTAATTCCGTCATTCCAAAAGTCATAAAATTCATAAAAGTCCAAAAGGCGATGATAATAGTTAAACATGGCAGTTTGTTCATGTTTTAGGTTGGTGAAAGAATCATTTGCTCCTTTGTTTTTTTCCGGCTTCTCCTTTGTTTTTTGCGCTTCACTCTTGTGTTTGTCCGTTTCTGAAAGGATTTGATGTCAAAAGCACTTCAATAATCACACACACGGTCAGCTGCGCATCTAGCTCCGCCTTTTGGTACCCTTTTGTCATGCTAGTTGTCATGCTTTCGAAAGGGTACCCAAAAAGTGGTATGGTATGGTTCATTTTTTGGTACCTTTTAACAGTGAAAATGGTCATAAAAGCATACAGAACCAAACCATACCCTACCGTACCACTCAGTGGAAACAGGCCACAAATGTATGTTGTGTGTAGTTTTTCTGTAATTGGTAACATTTCGGAGACTGTAAGGGTCTGTATTTGTTCATATATGTTGCACTGATTTATTAATTTTATATAATTGCAGACGTTACAGTACATTTCATTGATCTGCAGTTATAATCAAATCATGTTCATAGAAAGGTTAGTAATGAACATTTATACACAAGCATTTATGTGTTTAAAGCATCTGTTTTGTGAGAAGTGATTCAATGACCCGTACAGCTTTACTTTGACATTTCCTCGAGCAAGAATGAAGTCGACTGAAACTTTCTGCCATACACCATGTCCACCAAACGGGTACTATTGGTTTATTAGTTAATGTATTTACTAACATTAACTAAGTATGAATAATCTTGTAAAGCATTTATTAATCATAGTTCAACATTAACTAATACATTATTAAAGTCCAAAGTTATGTAACTTGTTAACATTAGTTAAACCACAGTGAGTTAACATAAACTAATGTGAACTAACATTATTTAACTTAAATAAATTTAACAAAGTTGAATAAATACCATAATAAATGTATTACTAATAGTTTGTTTATGCTAGCAAATACATTCACTAACATTAACTAATGGGCCGATATTTTAAAGTCATACTTTGTATGCATTTTGGCTGTTCATTTACAAGATAGCAGCATTTTGGGTGATGTAAAAATGCAACTTTTAAATAAAGGTTACAAATTTTTGTAATTTCGCTTTCATGTGTGGCATTATGTACATGAGTATTACATATCCAGTCTTTAAGCATGCATAAGTACAGTACTAGACAACAAAAACAATAACAGCAGGCTACACAGTATGTGCTCATGCATGTAGTGTTTATTTACAAAGTGGCATTGCTGTTTGCTGGCCTTTATGTCGTTTATGTGGACACTGTGTAAAACTTTTTTAAAAACATGAGATATTAAGACATAATTTGTAATGTTTCTTTTCTACTGGCAATCATTATCTTTTATGTAACATAGAGACCCTTCCGCTGCAGACCGTTCCCTGACCTCCCCCTACCCTGTTGTCCCCCATCAAGATATCTGGTCTGCGGGTCGACACACACTCTCATTTCCTGTGTAAGTCAGCACAATGGTGTGACACACTCCCCATCCTCATCCTTCCCACCCCCTCTAACTCTCTGCTGCAATTCAGGCGCGCTCGGCAGGGCTCTAAGCCGCTTACCAGTAATCAGCACGGATCACAACATCTGCAGCTTTCAAAGACTTAAACATATTGTTGTCTGCTCTTAAAGGGCCAAATCAATTAGGGTACAGTCTGAAAATAATGCTGTGGCATGCATCTAGCACCCAGCCTTGAAAGATAATTAGTAAAAACATCTTGGCTTGCATATCTGAAAATACATATTAGTAAATGATTTTAATAAAGCACTGAGGACTTAGTATGGAGTAATACAAAAAAGATAAAGAGCTTAAAATGAGAATGACTTTTGATTTGCAGCATACAAGTCAACATGAAACTGCTTTCGCAAAATCTCTTTTTTCCAAAATAATGGTTTTCTGTGGAGTTTAATGCATAATGGAAAAAGACACCATAGCCATAAGAGAAGAATGTATGCCCATCACTTAACTCTGTTCAAATCAATCAATCAACTCTGGCCAAAGGTTACCTTAATTAAAATAAAGAAGCTAATTAGACTACAATACAGTCGTGATTTAGCTTAAACAAGGGAACGAATTAGTGGAATGTGGCCAGGATTTAACTAAAATGAAAGATCTAATTAGTGCAATGTTGTCACTTTATAGCTAAAATGAGGAAACAAATGAAAACATTGCCAAGCATGGGTATAATTAAGTAAAACATGTCCACGCATCAACTAAAATTATAAATTAAGTTCCAAGATTTTACTGAAGGTACATTTACACAACAACAATATAGTAAAAACTTGATTCTTTGCAAAGTGAGCTGTACCTTATGGCCCATTTCCACTGAGTGGTACAGTTCGATACGGTACGGTTCAAAACACTTTTATGGCCGTTTACACTGTCAAAAGGTACCAGAAAGCGAACCGTACCTTACCACTTTTTGGGTACCCTTTCGAAAGGGTACTTAGCACAAAAGGTACTAAAAGGCAGAGCCAGATGCACAGCTGAACACTATTGGTTTACAGAGATACGTCACTAGCGTGTGCACAAGCCAGAAGAATGGAGAAATGTTAAACACACAGCTGAGACACTACACTGTAATAATATATTCATATAATAACGAGACATGGTTGACCTAAGCTCAAACAAACCTTGTCGTCGTCTTGATAGCTCACACGTGCGTCTATAGTTGAAATAACAAACTTCTTGAGCTGATGATAACAACTTGCATGGGATTATTGAAATGCTTCTGACATCCCATCCTTTCAGAAATGGACAAACGTGAGAGTGAAGCACTAAAAAATAAAGGAGAAGCCCGACAAAACAAAGGAGCAAATCATTTTTTTCAGCAACCTAAAGCATGAACAAACTGTCATGTTTAACTATTATCATCACCTTTTGGACTATTATGAACTTAGAATGACGGAATTACTTTTTAACAGAGGTTACGTGTGCTGGTGAAGATTAAAGATACAGATGAGAGGTTTGCACTGACTGTGGGCTATATGTTGCGTTTTGTTTTTGAACCCAAATAAGGACTAAATGTATGCTGTGCGTAGTTTTTTTCTGTAATTTCTAACATTTCAGAGACTGTAAGGGTCTGTATGTGTTCATATATGTTGCATTTCTTTATTTTATATAATTGCAGACGTTACAGTAGGCTATTTCGCATCATTGATCTGCAGTTATAATCAAATTATCTTCATAGAAAGTTTAGTAATGAACATTTATACACAAGTATTTATGTGTATAAAGCCTCTGTTTTGTGAGAAGTGCTTCTCATTTGATATGTGAATGACCCGTACAGCTTTACTTTGACATTTCCTTGAGCGAGACTGAAACTTTCTGTTGTACACCAAGCACACCAAAAGGGTACCATTGATACCATTATGGCAGTGGAAACGCAACCCTGATAAAGGTGACCCCTACCGACCCGTACAATACTGTACCGTACCACTCAGTGGAAACGGGCCATAAGAAAGGAAAAAATGAAATACCAGAATACAAAAAAACATTTATTTAGTAAAAAAAATAAATCAAAGGCCCTAAAAAGCAAGATTTTATGACACCGTGTCTCAGTGGGTCGACCTAACCTTCCAGAGAAAGATGAGCCTGATAATGCACTCTCATCAGACACAGAGCCAGTAAGAGAGAGAGACAGCTAGAAAACCACTCACTTTCTCCTTTCATTTTCCATTCTGTTGTCTTCTTGACCCTTATTAATCTAACTCACTTCATCATCTATTGTTGTTCCCAAATGATTTCTGATAGAAGTAATAAACATCAATACTGGAAAAATTATACAGCACTCTGAACACTTCTGAATCCTCTGATATGCTGAAATACAGATTTTTTAAACCCTGCAGTGCATAACTCTTTCTTTTCCCTGCTCTCACATTTCGGTTTATATCTACAGACAAACCAAACAAAACAGTTCAATTGATCCACACACTTCAATATAATTGTCCAGTCGTATTTGACTGTAAAACTCAGTGACCCAAAATGAAATTTGTAAATGCCTCATTGAGATTGAAACCCCAAGGCCTTAATAATTTTTGTACGGTCATTACTTTGTGGCTCAGGACAGTATACATAACTATTAGAAAGCAGCTGATGAGGTCATAATGGAGATTGATTACTGCAGCAGAACAGATTCAAGGGAGGGGGGGTGCAGGTTAGATGTGCTGGGCAGCCAAATTGATTTGTTGATGATGAAATATAAGTTACACTGTTATCACTGTCCATGACAGTTGATTTTCATTGGACCAGCAGGATTTTCTGCTCATGAAGATTAAGAATTATTACTGTTCCCAAATAGTGCTGCCTACTATCTATTACCTATAGGCAGTTTAAGTAAAATATAACCAAAGTAATTAGTTGTGTCCCAATGACACATTATGTACTCAGCTGTCTAGACATAAACTGGGTACTGTTTGTCTGATGTTTTATTAATAAAAACTACTCCGACATTAGCTCGCACAATATATTGATTCAGTATTGATAACGCAATGTGCACATCTGCAATAGTCACATCACTGACTCTGTAATGTAGAGACAGGATTACAGTTGACCAAGAGCCACAGTTGAAAACACTTGTAATTTTTGGAGCTATTCGCTTATTCAATATTGCAAAATGTATTACAGAAATATAAAAGATTGCAGTGTAGTATTTTTATCCAATTTCATGCAGCCCCATCAGACATACTGCAAAGTTTACATTCCCGCCGATGGCCAATAGACATCACAATGCTGAGCCAGCATCGCAATCCTCTGCCCCGCCCCTCCGCAGCAGCAACTCGCTTGCGAAAAACACACACTTAATCACACTATATAGCCAAATGAAATGCATGCTTTCAATTTGCGCATCTTTACTTATTTTATTATTATTATGAAGAAATAATAAAGGAAGTTGTTAGCGATCACAATACACATTACAGTGAACTCCAAACGAATTACACGAACTAGCCTAATTTGTGTGTAACTTATCTTTATTTATTTATGGTTTGGTTATGGGTAAAACAAAGACTATGCGGGTCAGGTAGTGAAACGGTAGGCTACAATTAATTAATTCATTATGTATACTACCTAAATAAATAGGGCATGGAATTCCAATAGATCTAAGCAGTATAATTTTGCTAATTTAACAACATGAAAGTAAAAACATGTGGGAAGGACAGACACTGAGTAAAGGCTGCAATGTTTCAATAGAGTGCTAATTTCATCAATCAGGTGCTGGAATTAAAACCTCATTCATTTTCTCCTTATAAAATTTTTAATATTTTACCAATAGCCAATAAACCTTTAAAGAAAGAATTGTTATGAGCTCAGCTTATAATGCTTATAGTGATTGTATGTGTTTCCTGAACCCATTTGTTTGCATTAATTCAACTTTTGCTAAATAAATATTTAGCTCCGCCCACTGCCATGAAAGAATTCAAATGATGTAAGTCACTTTTCCTGTTCTCAAAATACCTAAATGTGTGTATACAATTGGCATATTGAACTTGCATTGTTTCTATTGATATACAGTACAACCAACAGTTTGAATAGTTTTTATATAATTCAAACAATTGCTGCCTGCTATACATATAATTCCAATCAAAGTTTGCAATGTTTGGCTCTTTGTAGCTGGTTAGTTTTGTTCTTATAATGCTTTAACAAAGACTTTTTAAATGGAAAAAAATGAATACTTCGTAAACCAGCACTGCTAAAAATATAAGCAGGAACTAATTTACCTTATATCTTCCAAAAAAGAGAGAGATTTTAGCAAACAAATATGTTCCTTACTTACAGTATAACCCCTAAAATTGCTACATAAGTAGGTAGCTCACAAAGACTTACATTACTGGTTGATTATGAAAAAGCTACAAAAATGTAAATGCAATATTCACAAGCAATATCTTCTCTACAGCCCTACTGATTAATATGTCTACCTGTAAGAGGATGAAATGCTCTTTAAGAAATGTTCTCCCCGGGCTGCTCTGGTAAAACAGCGGTGGATTTATTTCCAAGGCGACTCTACTGTTTGTGATGGCATCTGTAGCAGCAATTATCAGCTCTGTGATGCATTCCTCAGAGGTGTTGGAGCCATTTGCCATTTTTTAAACGTGTGCATGTTTGTGTGTAGGGAAAAACACTTAAGAGGGTGGGACAATGACTTTCAGTGTGGTGAGGAAACACTCAAACCCTGTTATGACACTATCAATTTCACCTACTTGGAGTGAAAATGAAACTTTTTGCCAACCTGCTGCTGGGCTCCCAACATCAGGATGGAGTCAATCACATAGTAAAGTGCTATAGTAAAGTTCTACATTTCCTGTGGAGAATATTTGCACTGTTCTTGTTGAATGTTTTTCTTGTATTTTATACTATTTAATTCAATTTGGTTTATTGCATGTACACCATGTAAGAACACTACTTATTTTCAGTCATTCATTCATTTTCACCCGCTTTTCTGGGGTCGGGTCACGGTGGCAGTGGTCTTAGGAGAGAACCCCAGACTTCCCTCTCCCCAGACACTTCCTCCAGCTCCTCGGAGGGGATCCTGAGGCATTCCCAGGCCAGCCGAGAGACATAGTCCCTCCAGCGTGTCCTGGGTTTCCTCTGAGGCGTCCTCCCGGTGGGACATGCCTGAAACACCTCCCTCGGTAGGCATCCAGGACGCATCCGAAACAGATGCCCGAGCCACCTCAGCTGACTTTCGATGTGGAGGAGCAGTGGCTCTACTCCAAACTCCTCCCGGGTGACAGAGCTCCTCACCCTATCTATAATGCCCAATTCACACTATCTAAAACGCACACGATTCAAAGTGAATGGGAAGCGTTGATGCTAAAGCCCCGTGTGAACGGGCCATAAGGGTGCACCCTGCCACCCTGCGAAGGAAATTAATTTTGTCCGCTTGTATCCAAAATCTTGTCCTTTCGTTCATGAGCATAGGTGAGAGTAGGAACGTAGATTGACCAGTAAATCGAGAGCTTTGCCTTTCGGCTCAGCACCTTCATTACCACAACGGTGCGGCACCTCGACCGCATTACTGCTGCCGCTGCACCAATTCACCTGTCAAATTCACGTTCCATCCTTCCCTCACTCACTTCACATTAATTATTTTCATTCATATTAGTTCTTCTTAATCTTCAATTGGTTATTATTCAGCATGGTTAGAAAAGGCTAATATTTTTTTCTCACTCCAAGTTTATTAAAGGACAGATTTAGCTTTCAGGCCATTTTCCAAACATTAAATTTATTGTGATAGTAGCAAAAATTCTATGTCTGGACTGCAAATCTAATCTAAGACATATTTTGGGGGATTTATTTGAACAGCTTATCAAAAATGAGACCTGATGTGTCGCCGAAGCATTTCAGTTCGCACCAAGATTTGCCAGCATTAATTATTTAAACACCCCAGAGTTATTTTGTGACTAAAGCGACAGCGAGATGCTTGCAGATGCAATTAATTGTGTTTAGTGAGCGAACACAGTTGCTTTTCTGCAAATATTTATGCTCAAGCAAGAAAATCCAGGATTTAGGCTAATTATCAGCATAAGGGTCTTTAATTTGATGGAAAACTCACAAAGCTGAAAATACAAACGTGAGAAGGCGACGACCTGCTGGTATCT
Source organism: Danio tinwini (assembly GCA_903798205.1). Taxonomy (NCBI): domain Eukaryota; kingdom Metazoa; phylum Chordata; class Actinopteri; order Cypriniformes; family Danionidae; genus Danio; species Danio tinwini. Next base: position 2,202,701 of record CAIGQZ010000217.1, on the reverse strand, counting down.
CACAGGCATGACAACTGATAGCCATATTTGGGCAGGGGGAACAGGAAGCTGTTTAGTATTCCACGCACTCGTGCAGCACTGAAGAGGCAGACAGGGGAAGCTGTTTTTGGAAACACTGACATCACCGAGGAGGCTTTCTGGGACTCTAAATCCACAGCACGGGCCGCATTCACATTACTCTTGCTCTCTCATTCTCTCTCTCTAGCGGAACTTCTCCTGTTAAGGCAAGTGTTTCATCTATTTATAGCTCACGGCTCGCTCTCTCTCCTCCTGCATCGGTGCGTGGGCTGACTGCGATACGCACAAGTGCTGCATTGAAGAATCACCACGCAGCGAGAGATCACGAGTTATTCAGAGTTGAGGATGCAATGAAGATGAAGATAACGCCACTTAATGAAATCTCACCATTATCCGCTACCCTGACAGCAAAGCTCTTGCAACCATATAAAGGAATTTCATGCATTTCGATTACTTCTGCTCAGTCAGTTGTATAATTGGGACTGATCGCTTCCTGAAATTTTTAGGCTGACATCATTTTTTTGTGCTAATCTACAGTTTAGTTTACACTTGGTATTGATGGGATAGTTTGCACAAAAGTGAAAATTTACTTTGCAAAATTAATAGCCATGGTTTATAATGATGCATTGAGATCTTACAAAGCAAAATTATAATTTTATGCAAAAAAAAAAAATTAACATTATTTCTAAAATTATGACCTTTAATCTTCAGCCCACTGGGTAGTCTGCTTATTAGGGGTGTGAACCTACACGGCCTCACGGTTCGGTTCCGATTATCATGTCATCGATTAGGTTAAATTCGATATTCCGATGCATAACGGTGCATTGACAATGCTTTCCATACAATATTTTACTTCACAGCACAGGAATTCTAGTATTAAAATGTATCATTTATGAATACATTTTCTGTGTATTTGTAATACAATTTTGTCCTTTAATCCAAGCAGTCAGATATATGAACTTTTATTTTACCTGCTCAAAGAAAATACTTTTTGAATGTACAAAACTGTCAAACAAAACTCAAATTAAATCACAGAAGACAACGTAAGCATTTAAAGCAAATAAACAAACATAAATATTATCCTTGCTTATTAGCTTGCTTTTTGAGTGTTGTCGAGTGAGTTCTCACCCCTATGATTGGTCACATGCTCAACAGAAAAGGCTGCGATTGGCTCTAACACTCTGGCACTGTTCACTGAGTGACACTGATAAACTGACATGGCGATCACAGCTGATCTATGATAGACGCGGTGGAGAAAACTCGCTCTGCAGACATGCTTGTGTCTGGATCCACAAGTATCGCTGTAACAGCCGAGAGGAGAGGAAATGTGTGCAGAGCTTCTGAGTTTTTGGAGCATTTTAATTACTCACTCTTGCCTCCTTCGCCATAGTAAGCTACCGCAATATAGCGCATATGAGATAAATGATGTCAGTATGTAATAACCGTTTAGGATCTATTACTGATACCTAGATGTCTTCGTCTGCATCACGGTGCACCAAAAAAACAATTAATTTTGACACCCTTACTGCTCATTTTCTGCAAACTGGTCCTTACAGACAGTTCTTTTCTGGTTCACATAACGGATTCACCACTTTACATAATAAGGTAATATTATGCAAATATATTGTTAAAGTACCCCAAAATTAGGGCTGCACAATATATCGTTTTAATATGAATCTGCAATAGTTACATCATAGGATCTGAAATATCAAACTGGGATTATAATTAACCAGAAAACACAGTTCAGAACATACGATTTGTGGAGTCGTTGCAAAGTGTAACTTTAATCTAATAATATGAAAGGCTTTCATATTAAGGTTTTTAAAGGCCTGTGACTTTAGATTTTAAGTGAATTTAAACCATTTGGGAACATGAAATTATAAAGATTGTCATTTTAATACAGATAAATTGTTAAATTATTTAATGCAATAGAATAAAGACTATTCAGTGTTATTTTACATTTGATTACTGAATATCTATTATTCAATACTGTTAAAGTCCAACCAAAAACCATAAAGCGTGGTTTATTTTATTTTTATCTTTGTTTGTTTTATTTTGCATAATTTTGTATATTTATGAATATCATTCCAATCAATACAAAATGAGGAATTAATTTCAAATAGTCATCTTATAAAATTATTTTCAAATCGCAATATATATTGCAGAAAAACACAATATTGCAATGTCTGTTTTTTCCATTATCATGCAGTCCTACCAAAACTAGTCTTAAACATATTAATTTAAATGCTGCATACTAGTCAATGTCACTAATTAACCAAGTTGCTACTGTACCACTTGTCAACATCCCTAAGCAATAATAAAACACGGGGGACAACAGGTGTACTTAAAGTACATCTCAGGCATGTGAACTGTGCTACCCATTATGCATTAGGCTTTACAATATTAATACACATCTAGCCGCTGTTGTGTAACATCCTTCAGTCCATCTCAGAAACCCGCTAACAAGTTCATGAACACAGGAACATCTTCATGCCGTTGAATCTGACAGGCAAAAGTGGTAGTTTGAGATTGTAGCACTGATTTCATGGCTATTATCATGATAGTCTGAGGTAAGCAAGGTCAGACTTAAATCTTCAGAATGGCCTTATAGCATACAATTATGCTAAAGTCAGAAAGAAGTCTGAATCAATTATTAAAGCTGGACTAAGACCTCACTGAAGAGAATTATTTAAGTGTGTAGCAGTCAGTTGGGTCCACATGGCTGATGCTACAGTTCCCACGTGCTTAAACCCACGCAAATGCTGCATAAATTCATAACACAAACTCATTCTGCCGGTGGCCAAATTAGAGAAAGGTTTCCACTTCATGCTGCTGTTCTCCTGCAAGCTCTTTTAAAGCCTCTGGCCCTATAATACTGACATTCAACATGTACTTACTGATCCTAACAAAACCTGTCACTCATCTTGCTCATGCAAATCAATCATAGCACACAGTGCAGACAAAGAACAGGTATGTTTTTTTTTTTTGTTATGACATGCATCTGGAATGCTCTTATACCATGTGAAGGGAAAGACTCTATGGCACTCCTTAATAGTTTCAATTGTTAGCAAAGGTAAAACATACAGTAGGGATACGTTGATATTGAATTTTTGGCTGATATTTTAAATGTAAACTTTTTCATAATCTATCCATAGTAACATGCCAGAAGAAAAGATTACTAATAAGCTCAGTCATGGTTGTCATATATTGTAAATTACAGGCAAAGATAGGTGACATGAGCATTGCATTACACATTAAATGCACTATTGTAAGAGGGAGGACTACATTACATGAAAAATGACTGTGCTGTATATTGTCTAGTGGTGAAAAGTCTCCAGTGAAAAGGCGTATATTAAACCTTTTTTTCATCAGATTCTTTCATATACAGATATTGCTCCTTTTTTAACAATGCTGAGACAGCAGCACTCAAGAAATAACTCTTCAGCAGCTTAAAATATAATCTCATAAGGACTACAGCTCTGACTGGCTATATATGGTTTAGATATGTGAAAAAGGTTGCAAATCAGGTAACTAATCTCAGGATGAGATGAAGCTGAATTTCTTCAAATAATAGCTGTTTACAACGCGAATTAGAACTAGGATTGTAAATTTCATTTAATTTATGATCAATAAGATGCCTCCCAGTAAAGATGAATGCTCAGAAAAAAAGGATAAAAATGATTCTGAGATGAATTATGGAAGTATAGGCCTTAGCCCTTCCCCTTAACCCTACCCCTCATTTTTGCATTCACGTGAAGGGGTAGGGGTATCTTAATTCTCTGTAGCTTGAAGGCATAGGGCTAAGGGAAGGGCCAGATACCCCTAGAAATGGAGATTTTTCAGGACCACACTTGGATTGCATGCAGGACCACTGATGCAATCCAAGACCTGTAAAGAAATGATCCCAAGGTTCCACAATCCTGGACCAGGCCATTTCCTGAGTAGCAGCTGTGGTGGTTATGGAGAAGTGGAGAGCATGCGTCTGATTCCTGTGACCTCCAGGGACAACGAGTTTTCTGTGATGTCCAGCATTCTTCAGCTTCCGGCGCCTAGACTGCAGCCCTGCACAAGACGTTTGACCATAGGAGAAATGGTCGTGTCCAACTGAGCCTGGTTTCTCTCAAGGTTTTTATCCTTCACTTACGCCAATTGGTGAAGTTTTTTTTCTCCAGTTGCCTCTGGCTTGCATGGTTCGAAACTTGTAGAGCTGCGCATTGATGGATTACTCTTTAGTATTTGGACTCTCAGCAGTGAATATTAAACCACACTGACCTTAATTAACTAAACTATACTGAACTTCAAGACTGAAAACTAAACTAACACTTTCAATTCACTATAATCTTCTAAACTCCTGTACAGCAGTCCCACAACATTTTGTCACTCGATGACACTTGAATACCCTGTCAGAAAAGTCTAATGGCTAAGAGTGACCTTTTCACAGTGTCTGCTATAATGTTAATGTTGTTTGCGTGTGTTTACATAGATGTATAAGGCCACAGTGTAAATGCACAGTACAGTTACGATTTTATTGCCACGTTATATCATTATGATAACATGATATTGTTGTCTTCAGTGATTTCCTGAAGATAAATACCAAAAAATAATGCAACTGGAATAACTAAAACAGTCGCGATCGTCGATCTCACATGAAGCAAGAGATCGCGATGACATGATGACGTGTGCAGGTGCTGTAGTGGTGTCCCATTTCTTAGATATAAATTCTGAAGCCCTTCCCCTTCACACTCTGTTTCAAGGGGCAAGGGATAGGGGTACAAAAAAAAATGGGGATTGGGCCATAGCCAGCCCTGTAAATCACTTATGTTTTCTGAAGTGATTTTAGCAACATCAGACTGAATCACAGATTATATGGTAGATTCAGTCAGTTCTGTCAAAGGTCTTACATTCTTCTGAAGTCCATATAATTAGACTTAGCCAAACACACATTCTGACAACAAGGCTTATTAGAGTAGAGTAATGAATCTCAGTCTCAGTCAACACATTGGTTCAAAAAGCTTGTTTCAGAAAAGAGTAGAACAAATGTTCCTGAAACAGTAAAAGACAAATGTTCTGTAGTATCTGGTGCACCCATTTCCATTGGTTGCTATGGTTTCTAGCTACAAAGCACAGTCACTTGTATAAATAATGAATGGGCAGCAAGACTAGTGAGGAAAGAATGCATTATTGTACTGTGACTTCAGATATGTTCTCTTTATATCATCTAAAAAACATTACATTTTCCATGGACATATTGTGTGATAATTTGTATGGTACAATTCATTTAAGAGCAGGAGAGAATAAATGATGCTCTCGTGATGCAAAAATAATATTCATTTACAAAATGACACAGCTATAAAAAGTATCATGTTATGTACAAAAAAGCAGGATTAAAATATAAAATTAGATGATAGAGTGTTTATGTCCAGCCAAATGTTTCATCAAAGTTCAGCAAAGGGGAAAGAAAGTGACAAGATTTGGTATATTTACGGCAAAAGAATTGTACACTTGTGTAAATCATAGTGTCTAGACTCCCTAAATCTAACAGTTCTAACCGTTAAAAGGTTATTCATAGAGAGACATGGAAATAAGATGACAGGATAGAATGAACACAATGCAACCATTCACCAACGAGCAAATGAATGAATCTGCAGTGTGTGTTTGTGATATGCCCAAAGATACAGTTTAGATATGCTGCACTATGTACTCACACATCCAAAGCCATTCACACTGAAACCTTCAGTTTATTCTCTTTTGCAATCCCCCTCCCAACCACAGGGGGCACCGCAGCTACAATCTATACAAACTCACCAAGATCCTTAGAGCCGTGACTCTCGCTGGCCAGCTCTCCCATCCGCACCAGTGCGTCGAAGTAGCCTTTTGCTGCAAATGTCACACCTGGAAACATGGAAGCATTGGGGACATAAGAATTGGGGTTGTGCTTAGGTGCTAACCCGAAGCTTCCCTCAACCCACAGGTGCTGCGTCTATGAAAACAGGAGTGGTGGATGGGAAAGCTTTAAGCTCTATATGTTCTATGATGGCTCGGCCAAAGAACTGGGGGGGTGGGGGTGGAGCTTGTGATTGGTGAGCAATGAATAGCCAAAATTACCATTACTTTGAAATAATAAAGCGAAATAAAGAAAGCTTCATAACCTTCAAAATCATACACATCAGATAGCGCATTACTGAGAGCAATCACTTATTCTGTGTGAGGTCCTGCCACAGGGACAGCTGTGCCTCTTCTGTGTCACCATGAATAAGAAGGACTGGCTCTGAAATTAGGCTCTCATCGAAGCCAGAGGATCATGGTAGTTTAGCGAGGCTGGAGAGAGCCAAGAAGCACAAAGTGTTTTGGAGCACAGTGAAATTTACAACCAGAAGGTACAGAGGAAGTGGTTAACAAAGGTTAGCATGTGTAGTAGAATCAACCTTCACTTTAGCTGATAGATTTTATATTATTAAAATCTATAGGTTTATGAGGGCTAGAAGTACACCCAGTGTGCTGTAGGATCACAGGTCATGAAAATAATGACAATATTATCTGGCTTGTCTGTAGAGACCAGAATTTGAACACTGGTGCCTGCCAGTCCAGTTTTGTAGTACACACTGCAAATCACATCCCTGTGTTTTAGGATCTGCTTTTGGAATCTGAATGAAAAGCACTGTACTTCTGTCCCTAACAACCTTGTTGACATTTTCATCAAATTCATTATGATGTATGGCCATCTCAATTCCAAGCAGAGAGAGTGTTTGGGTGGAGACTAATGGCAGCCCAGTCACATATGAATGTATAGACTTATTTACTAGTGTCCGCACAAATCCCAGGCTCAGGATAAGGTGTGTCCTGGTTGTGAGGGATTAGAGGGGGAAATCTGGGGGCTTTGGTGCTCCAGCGGTTAGGCTGAGTGGTGAGGGGTAAAGAAACGAGAGAGGCAGCAGAAGGAAAGAGGATTACAGAGGTCTGAAAAATAGGACAAAGTCTCTCCAGCCATCTCTGAGGAAACATTGATCAGCCACAAGAGACAATCCCAAGTTGAAAAGCCCAATCTATATACAGTTATCACATTGCAAGGCTGTATGTGATGTTCTCTAGCTTAGTGCAGATAGAAATCTCAATTGAATGCAAATGGTAAAGTCTTTGGTTTTTCCAATTATTTTTTTAACATCCTAACCCTTTCAGTCCTTAATTTCTGAGAGTCCTAGGTAAAGGAGAGAGAAAACTTTAGGTTTAACAGCTGCTTATGCACAAAGACATCATCATTATCAACTATGGTAAGGCATGTATGGATCTCCAAAATCACCTTGACCACAAGCCACTGTTGCCAATTTGTCAATTTTTTGGCACTATGACATTTTATTGTCTACAAATGATCTATTAGTTTCACTATTGGTTTCTTTTGCCAAGCAATCAAAAACATGCAAAATCCCAGTGGCCACCATCTGCACTAGTCATTAGTGGGTACTTTTGAGGGTTTCCACCATGCTGCCTGTAAGACCTGGCATAATTACAACTGCAGCAAATCCCCACGATGGATTCTGCAAACCTCCAAAGCAACAGCCAAGACTGATCTGCAAGGATGGGAGTGCAAATCTCACTCTAGTTGGGTCTATTTTTAATCTTATCTATCAGACTTCACACTCTCGCACACATACACACACTCTCGTGGTCTACCCTCTAGTGCTTTGGTCTTTTCCTTGTATTATCTGCCTCATAAAATAATAGATGAAGCCTGGAATGGTGAGTGAAATGATGGTCCACTGCAGTACTTGGCACAGTGTTAAAAAATAGGTCTTCAACCCTGCTTGTTTCTTGCAGACTTCAATTCCAAGCCTTCTCTAACATACCAGTCTGCAATTATCTAGTTATCCTGAACACGTTGAATAGATTGATTGGGGTTGGAGCTGAACTCTGCAGGATGGTAACTTTCCAGGAGCAGGGTTGGAGACCCCTGTTCTTCAGAAATTTATTCTAAATCTTCTGCCCTGTCTGTGGGGCTTAATTGAGCACAAAAATGGTACACATTATACGCTGAGAAGTTGGGGCAAAACTTTATCAGTGGATAATGCAAATCTCAAAGGTTTAGTAACTTTAAGAAATGATGTAATAAAAGATTATTAAAAAGTTACCTCTTTTATGTTATTCATGTTAATGTCTAACTAGCCACGACACCAACTGACACTAGATGTTGTGTTTTTAATATAATTTCTATGTCATTGTGTCAAGTTAGTATCACCCACACCAACATTTTACAAGTGTTAGAAGTTCAAATAAGATCATGTTAGTACATTTTTACTCTCAGATAAAGCACTATGAAAAGAAAATGGCATTTAATTGTTGTACCTGTGCTACCTTGGTATGTTCACCATATTTCTTCCTCCTTTCAGTGACGTACCATTCTTGTCCTGAATATACATCTTCCCTGTTCCCTTTTCACTCCCTCTATGGGACTGTGTCTGCTCCCAGAGCTCTCTCTGGCCTATTTATGCATGTCCTTTGTTCCATTTTACTCTCCCTTACTCCCAGTGCATATTTTTGCTCCAAAAAAATGCCTACATCTTTGTCCTTGCCCAGTCAAAATCTCGAAAACACACATGGAGGTCCGCACACATAACAGGAATAATACATCATTGAGTTTCATTGGTTACATGTATGTGACAGCTCTGAAGATGCAACATGCATGAACCGGATGGATGCTCAGGGGTTTCAGGGTGCAGATGGATTTAGACATTTACATTCTATGACTACAAAGGAGCAGAAAGTCTTCTGCCCAACAAACAAAAACATAAATTCTTAACAAACAATTAACAAACATTTAAACAACAGTCTGCTATTTCTATGCAAGAACTTGAGTTTGTATATTAGAAATAAAAAATCCCAGATGCTGGTCGTGAAGGCGTATGCAACCAAGGAGTGTCAAGGAGCAGAGCCCCATTGAAGCATGAATTTCAAGCAACTTATTCTCAAAAATAAAAGCAGACCAATGAAACAAAAGCTTGGATAGCTGGCTCATTGCCTGCAAGAGTGATAACAAACAAGCCGCTGCGGTACTCACTGGAAAGGGCCTTCTCATAAGTCTTCCCCATGGCAACAAAGTTCCTCAAGCAAGGGTTGAACTGCTCCATGATGGACTGCAACAGAAACGACACAGATTTAGTCAACACAACAGCAGCAGTTATGCTCAGCGCTACCAGTGTTGGGGAAAAGTAATATATTACAATCTTAAGTCACTTTTAAAAAACAATGTAACTAAATGTGTTACTTAAGTTACTTTTAATGAAATTAATGTGAAAGTAAGATAATCTTAAAATTGTAATATATAACTTTTTTACCAAACGTTGACCACTACCAGGAATATCTGTGGGACACGAGAAGTTAAAGAGAAGTCAGGTTTAAGGAAGCAGATAACTGCTTGTTAGTGTCAACTCCATATTACAATAAAGGATCTTTATTGTTAATAATTATGGACAGGAAGATGCAGTGCATGTGGAGATAACAAGAGAGATGAACAGAGGGAGAAAAAGTGAGCCAGAGCTCTCATGCCCCCTCCCTTCAGAACACTTATTAGCGGGACTTGGAGGGCATTGTGCCAGCTGGGATTTGCCATTCTTTTGTTACTGGTGAGCAAAGGATTGCGGGAGAATGTGGAGATCTACCCACAGCCTGACTCACCTAATCCAACATTAAGAGTTGCCCTTTAAAATCTATTCATTTCTGCTGAAGCTCCTCATTGAAGAGACCTCTTCCTACTCGCAAAAGAGCTTTGCTGGTGTATTCACAGTAAACTCTCTCTCCATCTTGTCTTGACGAATTTGCTCTGAGAACATTTGGCCACAAAAGTAGTTTTTTTCTGTTCATTCTTCAGACTTTGACAATAATAGGGCAGCATATAAAGGGAGATGGTAAGGGTTGGAGTACACCAGGACACATAATGTAGAAAAGTAAAAGTACAAGGAATCCACCAGCAATAAAATGTGAGCAATACAAACACTGTGACAGCTTTGGAGAAAAATGCTAAGTTTTACAGAATTGGAGGAAAGTTGTTTATGTTCTTAATTAAAGTTGACATTATTCTAAATTTCTTGGGAATATCCCAAGTCCCTCCACCCTTTGCTCTAGTTGACAACAGTGACAGCAAATTCCCAGTGAAAATGAGGACAAAGACAGACTGTTTTGACCTTTATATTTGTGGCTGTGGAGCAAACTATGACTCAGAGGTCTTCAGATATAAACTTTATCTAAAAATGTTTTTACATTATGTATATAACTTTGTAAAGAGTCGGGGTATAACGGAGTTCAGGATCCAAGTGAAGTTTATTAAGAAAACTGTCAAGCAGGCAAAGGGGGGGATGAGTTGGTGGGGTTGGTGATGTGTGCACGAACTGAAGAGCGGGGAAGGGTGAGAGGTTTGGAGAGATGGGGCGGTTGCGCGCGACCGGAAGAGCACGCTCACAAGCACCAGGTTTCAGCCGGACTGTACCACATTGCTGAGGAGCGGGGGGTTGGGGGTGAAATTCCGGGAGTTTTCCGGGAGACAGAACAATACGGGAGATGGGCCTGAAATACGGGAGACTCTCGCGAAAAACAGGAGTGTTGGCAGGTATGTCCATCATGAACTTCCAGTTGTGTGTGTGTGTGTAATCGGGGGAATCAGGAACTGGTGTGTGTACGGTGTATGATGGGAGTTGTAGTTCATTAAAGTGGCATATGTGTAGTTCTTCAGCAACATGCAAATACTCAATCGCTGGTGATCGTGAGAAACATACATTTAATATAATTTTCGACATAAGAAAACAAGACAACATTGTCATGATTCCGCCAATCTGGTCTTGTTATTAATTCTTGTTTTGAGTCCTGACACTACTCCTGTCATGTTTTGTCATTGTGCGTGTCTCTGTATGAGCGCCGATCGTGGGCGCGCTTGGACCCTGCGCGTTTCTGCTAGATGCGGGCGCGTAGGGTTTGGCCGTGTTTACGATTGTGCGCTCTCGTCCGGGTGTTTCTGTTTGTCTGTTTGCAGCATGGTGTTTCAGTCCCAGCGTCTCTGTCTAGTTGGGTTCGGTTTCGGTCGGCGCTGGGATGAAGCATGCACGCTGCGTGAGTACACGGTGAGTGTTTTCATTCATTGTGTGCTCGTGTCTCGCGTTCAGTCTTCTGTTGGTGTTATGTTTAGCACGTGGCGCATGTTTACATGCGGCGCGTGCTTGAGTGTCTGTTGTGTCATGTGCTCGCCAGTCTATTATCTAGCCCCACCCTTCTTGTTAACTCATTACTATTTCATTTGGTTCACCTGTTTGTGTGTTGATTTACTACTGCTTATAATCTCCTCATGTCTGCTGTCCTGTGCCAGTTCGTCTTCGTTACTCTTCGTTAATATCCATGTCTCAGCTTTGCTTGTCAACCTCGTCCTGATGTGGTCCAGTCCTGATCCCTGCCAGCCTGCCCAGTCAAGTTTGTTTTGTTTGTTTATTATTTGTTTGATTTAGTGTTTTTCCCTCTCAGGGTTGTTTGTTTTTCCATTTTTTTTTTTTATTGCAAATAATTATCCTTACTCTGCACTTGGGTCCTCGTCTCCTTTTTCTCCTAACCCTACCGTGACTAACATATCTTGGCAAATTAGACTAATTAACAAATTTGCATTTGATTTTGATTATTTGTCAGTGAATTCTTTAAACGTTTTTTTTTTTATTTTTCATCTGAAATTTAAATATATGGCCAAGTTTTTACATTTGCTATTATTTATTTATCAGATGCTTTTACTTACAGTCAAATCTAGATAAAATAAGCACTTCAAATGACCAGATAACAGCAATATATGGATGCCATGTCAGGTCTAAATAAGTTTTATTTTATTTTTTATTATATTATTATTAAGTCCTTGTAACTGAGTGTTTAGGATGTATCCTACAGGTGGTTTATCATGCCCACTCACTGGTGTGAAGCACACTCAGCATTGCATTATATTTTCCCAGAAAATTAAAAACAGACATTATTTTGTTCATTTTGAGTAAAAAATCTTTAAATTCAATCATTAGATTTCAAGCAATACTGGAAAATACTACAATTAAAAATAATTGTTTTCAAATTTCATGATTTGGTCATACATTATTATTACAATCTATAATTACAAATATACAAATCCCAGCTAAAAACCATCATGAGACACTCAACATACTGCAAGCCAGTCTTGTAGAAATAAGCAGGGCAACTTATTTAACCACAAGTAAATCATTCATAGACATCCTTGTCTTTCTCTCACATCTTATCTAACATCATCTCAACTCACAATTATTTCTTATGTAATTCGTCATCTGCTGTAAGTAATCATACAACAGCCCGTCCAGTGGTACTAATCTTCATTATAAAATCCTTATAAAGTAAGAAGGAATCATGGACCAAGAAATAAATACCAACTGAAGAGATGAGAAGGAAACAAAGATATTCATGGTTGGGTGCTATAGGCAAGCACAGCTGGCATGTTTTCATCAAGAAAGGAATTACACAACCGTAGTTTGATGGATCTCACTGCACCTCATTCTTGTGAGATGAGAGCACATGATCACTTGCATGAGGTGAAATGCCATTCATGCAAAGACCAAAGTGAAGCTTTAGCATGTGTTTCTGCACATATTTAAAGTCCACTTTTGATATTAGTATACAAATATATAAGTGGTTAAAAATAAAGCAGTCATAAAGCATTTAATAACTAAAATGCAATTCATTTCAAACCTTAAAATCGTATCTGTTTTATGAGATCAGAAGAAGACAAAAAAAGACTAAGCCAATAAATTTAACCAAACTACATTTCCTCTCCCCAACATTTCTCAGAGCTCTGAAATCATTCTTATACATGAAGCAGTGCCAAGCTGATGTCCACCCAACATCTAATCATTAAAAGCATTAAAAACACTCCACAGGCAAAACTCTCTTTCCTTGATTAGACCCACAGCAATCAATTCATGTCTAACAAGCATGAACGAGAGCAACCAAACTCCCGGTTAGGTGTCATTTTCTCTGCCAGACACTAAACACAGATTACCATGTAATTTTTCAGCACTTCATTACAGATATGTTCATTAGGATATAATTAATAGTCTTAATTAATGAACAAGATTTTCTATTGATGAATATTCTATCAGTAGGGCTTGCACAGAGGAATTGCACGCTTCTTCCTGAAATTAAGGTACACTCACATATTACAGTATAAAACAGCCCTGAATAGTTTTATCAGATGGAAAGAGTAGGATTTTCATTTTTATGTAAAATATTTCAGCCAAATTAAGCACCTTTTCACAGTATCTTATTAAATATCCATCCACATCAACAGAAATGTACAGCATTTGTTCAAAAAAAAACCTGTTGCATTGGTAATTTAACTTTAAATCTGTAAATGTCTTAATAAATTGGGTTTGCTAAAAGAATAAGGAGCCTCTGAGAATATGAACAACTCTCCACTTCACACAAAAACTGCCTTTATCATGGTATTATTCTGAGAAGGATTATAATTTGTTGAACTAGCAGGTTTGTAAACATGCCTCATTTACCCCAAATACACCCTTATACAGTACATTAACACCAACAAACTGATGGTATACACAGTAAACCTGCAATAACATAAACCTGTGGTGTGAAACTGATAGAGCTGCTGTGTCAGACAGCTTGGAACAGATTGATGAATGTAATCTATGCTTCAGTGTCAGGTGGGTGCACAAAAGTGTCCATTTTCATCTGCCCGTTCACATACACTTTAAAACATTGTGGGTTTCAGTCTGGTAAAGGCTTCAGCGTTATGTAATTATCTTGAGTCCTACAGCTTCAGGACAGTTAAGTGGGGAAATTATGATGATGTGTATTAATCAGGGGGTCAAAATAGCTTTTTGAAACCATGCAGGGTTTATTTTGAACCGCTAACCGGCTCAAGGCATTGTCAATTACTATCTGTTAATTATATTATTCAATGCTGGAAATAAATGAATCACTTCTGAAACTAACACACTTGTTTGATATACAGTGGGAATGATATTGTATCTATGATGTTAATACTGTAAATGTGGCTTAAATCCGTATAATTCCAAAAAGGCTTCAATTTATGCCATTATTATACATGTGTAGAGAGAAACAAAATTATATGTGGGCACAGAAGTTTTCTACATAACTGCAATTTTAAAGTGACCCTGACTCTTTGCTTGTTCAAGCTTAAGGTGACCCTGACACTTGCTTGTTCAGAAAGACCTCTTATGCCTTCAAGCTCTGTAATTAACATTTTATAAGTTTTTCTAGCAAGCAAGACATTTCAGCTTTATCACACACATTATTTTTTTCAAGAGAAACAAGTAAAATACTACACACACTTGTATGGCTATCTTTGTGGGGACATCCCAGAGACATAATCATTTAATACTGTACAAACTATATATTCTGTCCCCCTACCCCTAGAACCCAACTCTCACAGAGAACAATCTGCATTTTTACATTTTCAAAATACTTATTTCTCTGTGATTTATGAGCCATTTTCCTCATGGGGACCCCTCCTTGTCCTTGTAATGCTATAGAAATGCCATAAGTAATTATGATTTTTTCAAAGCAGTAATATAGTGCTTCTTGTAAGTACTAAAATGGTTTTATTCATGCATCAAACTAAAAGGTCAATCTTGGGATTTATTAATCATTTAATTAAAATGAACATATATATAGAACTGCAAGTTAGGTTCCCCAAGTACACTACCTGACCAAAGTCTTGTCACCTGTCCAAGTTTTAGGAACAACAAATAATAACTTGACTTGATCATTTGTTATCAGAAGTGGTTTATTTGAAAGGCAAATGCCTCTAGATTATGCTTATTTTACCAAAATAAAATATGATCATGCCTTAAGTTTTAATAATTTAATTAGGACAGTAAGGTCTGACTTTGCTTAGGCAAAAGTCTTGTCACTTCATTTCATCAAGATTCTTTGGATTCATTTTCAATGCCTCCTCCTTCATCTTACCCCAGACATGTTCAATAATGTTTATGTCTGGTGATTGGGCTAGTCAATCCTGGAGCACCTTGACCTTCTTTGCTTTCAGGAACTTTGATGTGGAGGCTGAAGTATGAGAAGGAGCACTATCCTGCTGAAGAATTTGCCCTCTCCTGTGGTTTGTAATGTAATGGGCAGCACAAATGTCTTGATACCTCTAACTGTTGATGTTGCCATCCACTCTGCAGATCTGATGCACGTCCCCATACTGAATGTAACCCCAAACCATGATTTTTTTCCTTTACCAAACTTGACTGATTTCAGTAAGGTCCATGGGGCCATGCGGGTTCCAATAGGTCTTCTGCAGTATTTGTGATGTTTAGGTTGCAGTTCAACAGATAATTCATCAGAAAAATTTACTTTTTCTACTACTTTCACTTTTTCAAATGATCAACAAGAAGTCAAGTTAGTATTTGTTGCTCTTACGACTGGAATCGACGACAAGACTTTTGTCAGGTAGTGTATAGTAAAAATCAAGTCCATCCCTTTCTTATAATAAACTGAAGCTTGCATTCAGCCACTTATAATCATTCATACATTTGATCAATTTTATCCAATCACTTAAGAAACAAACAGCTGCTACTTTCATTGGGAGTGTAAATGACTGGCATTAATATTACTATATAATAGTGCTTAATTGACCCTTGTCTGGGACTTTGATTAACAGGAGATAGCATCAATATTATGTTACTCTGAGAGGCTTATTTTGTTAAATATATTTTCAGTCACTTTCTCATCCTGAATTTGTCATTCAAATGCATACTGCACACCATTTTGTCTGCTTCTGTCTGAAATCAATATTTAAAGCTATTTTTCCAGAAATGTTCTATTATGTACTGAGGGAGTGCATCAATTTGCAAAAGTTGCAAAAACACACTTTTCAAACTTAAAGAATTCACAGATTGCAGATCACTTCACCATTTTATGACACTCCAAAACTAACGGCAAGCTTATTATGTCCTTGATCTGAGTTTTCTGCTGTGTCTGCCTCCAGCTTCCCATATGCACCTATATCTTTTCCATGTCCACTGTGGATGCTGCAAGTCATTTAGTTACAGCTGTCTCACTCCTACAATCCGCCCTGGCGCTCATCTTACCAATTTACATTTAAGATGAGCCCCTGTGCGTGTATGTGCGTGGGTGTATGTGTGCCTGTGCGAGTTTGCTGTGAACATCAGCACTGCGTGTGCATCCCACTTCAGAGGGAGCTTGGAGAGGTGAGATGGAGAGAGAACAGCTTCCTTGTCCATGTATGGTTGTGTCGGAATTCCCCCGCATTACTCTCAGCGCATTCCAATTCCCCGCACGTTTGGATCGTACCATCTGATCGCAGCAGGAGGGGGAGTTTGTGCAGCTATAGAGCTTGTTACCTTT
Organism: Danio tinwini; assembly: GCA_903798205.1. Lineage (NCBI taxonomy): Eukaryota > Metazoa > Chordata > Actinopteri > Cypriniformes > Danionidae > Danio > Danio tinwini. The sequence continues at coordinate 2,186,297 of CAIGQZ010000217.1, read as the reverse complement.
GACTGATGGAACACTGTGTCCCCCTCCAGCCCAAAGCCTTAATCCATTCACAGAAATGCGGATGAGAAATGAGTGAAGGACGATTTCAATTTGAATGCATGGAGACAATGATGAATGCGTGTGCTGGTGCATGTGCCTATGTATAATATATATATATAATGGGGCTGTTTCTGCACACAATCAGGAATTCGTCTTTCTGCTGGTGCACTCTCCCATGAGATCTTGAGAGAAATGTCACAGCAAAGATTCTCATCCTTTCCCAAACACACACATGCATCCGTTCATTCCATTTCTATTGTAGTCTACTTCTAACTTTTAAAGAAATCAAAATCAAAAGATCTGATTGCTTAATAACAATTAAATACAATTTCCTCCAATTTCTAATTACCATAATGCCAAAAAATCCTTCTGCTTGCTGTTATAAGAACTAAAAATCAGAATGTCACGTTTTGTCGTTGCAAAAAAAAATTGTATTATGCATCTTTAAAACTATTAACCGAAAATCCAACTCAAAAGTCATGCAGTTACAATAGTTTCTTATAAACTTCATATAATTTTGTCAGACATATATTTGACGATATTTTAAAACACTCTATTCAAGAATTATAGTGCAACCCCCAAAATCTAAGTGAATGTAATTTATATTTACTTGCTACTATCCTTCAAACAACAAAGTAATACCTGTTTGTTAGCAAGAAAAATCATATAATCATTTAAAATATGATCAAATTTACTATGAGCTTTTATTATAGTGATTTATTTTGACATCCTGTTATGCTGAATGATGATTATTTCTTTTTTTTCCACAAAAGTTAAAACAGGAGCACCCGGAGAAAAACCACGCAAACTGCCTCAGCGGGGACTCAAACCAGCAACTTTCTTGCTGTGAGGCGACAGTGCTAACCACTAATTCAAATGAACTCATACAATCTAATTCGCACAATTTAGTACGATTTGCTCATCACCCAGTGATGGTTGGGTTTAGGGGCGGGGTTGGGTGCCACACCTCCTTTTGAACTCCACTAAACTAAATTAGCAACTATACTGACAAAACATAAAATGCGTTTTCTCGTGAGATGATGCTGCTCATTCACACACATACACTACGGACAATTTAGCTTACCCAATTCACCTATAGCACATGTCTTGAGGGGGAAACCGGAGCACCCGGAGGAAACCCATGCCAACATGGAGAGAACATGCAAACTCCACACAGAAATGCCAACTGACCCAGCTAAGGCTCAAACCAGTGACCTTCTTGCTGTGAGGCAACAGCGCTACCCACTGTGCCATCGTGCCACCCTCAATAAATTTTAAACACTTAATTTGTTTTATAAAATATTGTTTTCAGTGTAGTATTTTATATTCAGAATTGATCAGAACATTTTTCTCCCAAACATTTTTTTAATTGCAGGTTAAAATTAGATAATTATAACCAAACCTTTTTTTATAGTTACAGTGTCACTGATAGACTGCTATCATTTGCAGGATAATCAAGGCAAATATAGAATTGTATCACTGTAACCTAACACATTTGTGCAGCAGGGAAACTGTAATAGGTTTCCTTCATTCCTCGCCAATTCCATCCTCCGTCCTTATTCTGGTACCCACTCAAACCACTCTGGCTGGCAGACATGACAGTAGTATGTTTGCCCTGCTTCTGTTTATTCATAACAGGCATGACAAAAACAGATTCCTCTTCAATCACATTACATCCATGATGGCTGCCAAAAGACCACATTAGCTTATAGAGTGGAATGAGGGGGACGAAGCCCAAATATTGTCATGTAAGCAGGTCACCTTTTAGGTTTGAGACAAAACCACTCACTGGCCACTTTATTAAGTACACCTTACTAGTATAGCGTAGGACCCCCTTTTGCCTTCAGAACTGCCTTAATCCTTCATGGCATAGATTCAACAAGGTACTGGACATATTACTCAGATTTTGGTTCATAATGACATGATAGCATCACACAGTCGCTGCAGATTTGTTGGCTGCACGTCCATGATGCGAATCTTCCGTTCAACCACATCCCAAAGGTGCTCTATTAGATTGAGATCTGGTGACTATGGAGGCCATTTGAGTACAATGATCTCATTGTCATGTCAGGAACTCATTGTCATGTCAATGAACTCATTGCTTAAATCACCTTTCTTCCCCATTCTGATGCTCGGTTTGAACTGCAGCAGATCGTCTTGACCATGTCTATATGCCTAAATGCATTGAGTTGCTGCCATGTGATTGGCTGATAAAAACAATTTGCGTTAACAAGCAGTTAGACAGGCGTACCTATTAAAGTGGCCGGTGAGTGTATATTACAGCCTGTAATTAAATAAAAACAATTTCAATACATACATAAGGATAATATCATTTAGCATGTGCTCTTTTTGGTAAGAACTGATTTGGACAGACAACCATCAAATATCTTTAGAAAATGCTATCTCTTAAAGCATTTTATGCCATTAGATCATTTTCTATCAATAACCGTGGAGTGGATTGCAACATAAAGCTCATGTGAGAGGTCCAAAATGTTATTTAAATCATTGTTTTTAATGAATTCCCGAAATTCAGGGCCATTCGAGTCTAAATGACTATAAAAGAATTGATTACAGTGCACAGATGTCTCTGTTTAGTGCTCCAGGAGTGTATCTCTGATTTTTATATGAAAGTACAAAGACATTCTGTGCCTGCAAGGACATGATAATCTGATGGTATGCTGCTGGCAACATAAAATCTTTTCCTTCTCGTTTTTCTCATTCACTCTTTCATCATCACTGACATCCAAACAGCTGGCAAGGCTCTCACCTACAAATCACAGCAGTGCAGCCTCTCTTGCCATCTGCGTGCACACATAAAACCATTTAATCTGGTTACTACTAACCCTTAGCTTTAACCACAACACCACACTAACAAATATACAATCTCATGCCACGTTTGAGCCCTGACTAAGCCTGTGCCTGGAATTACTAGACTTAAATGTTTCATTTATTACAAATTAAACACCAGTAATTGCTAAATTACAGGTCTGCATGTAAAACTGCTGGAAATGCATTTGACGTGAGTCCTGAAGAGCCTGACAAGCAGTAAGTCAATCAAACCAAGAGCACTGCATGACTCATAATCACTTATTTATTTTATACATTGCACAGTCAATTCATATGAAAATAAGTAAAATATTTAAATTTAAATAAATATTGATTTAAATTTAACACTTAGCCTGGTTAACATACAGTACCATTAAAATCTAAATTTAGCGTTCTCAACTGATTTACTTTCATGACAAAGGGCCCTATCATACAGCCAGCGCAATAGGGCACAAGATGTGTTTGGCGCGATTTGTTGCTATTTTCAGACCAGCACAACCCTAATTTTCACGTTTTGCACTATGTTGATTAAATAGCAAATTGCCACTTTGTGGACTCATTGGTGTGCAGGTCTAAAAAGGAGGTGTGTTAAAGCGCATTGTTGGCTCGTTGCTATTTTGAAAAACTGAAATAGACTGGGTCATTGACCAACTAAAAGCTGGTCTAAAGTGCAGCGCAGAGCATGTTAGTTTTGCACCTATGCAGGTTCAAACGCTTACACATTGCTTAATACACACAGGATGTACAGAAATACACAAAAATCTTTCATATGAAAAAAATGAAAGGATTAAAATGTTACAAAAATTATTATTTTCTACATAAATATAAAAAACACTGCCCCCACGCCTTCATGTCTCCATGCTTTTTTTTTATAATGTTGTTATTATTATTATTAGAAGTATTATTTATCATATGCATATTTATATTTGTTTAAATAAAAACGTGTGTTTGGATATAACTCAGTTTTTAACCACACTTCGTTATTATTGTTCATTTATTTGTTTGCTGGAAATTAGAACTGAATTTACAAATAGTTTTGAAACAAATCTTTGCACTTAACAAACGAACATAAATATGTAGGCTAATAGATGTCTTCAGTAGAGTGTGTAAAACACCATTTTTTTATCCATGAAGGTAAAGGAGTGAAGAGTAAAAGTAAAGAGAAAGAAAAAGTAAAGAGGCCGAATGGAGGAGGCTCCTTCTTTATCCTTGTGCTGAAGATGGTTTGTTAAACTGTTTTTCCTGCCAGTGAAGTTTTCATTTTTTTCACTTAAAAAGTCCACCATGTAAATAGCAAATGTGCCATGGTGTGACGCAACGCAACTGACTATTAAAGGCAATGGGAGATGAGACTCTGATTGGTTTAATGCATGTTATGCTGAAAACACACCCATAACTCATTAGGGGAATAAGCACAACCCTGTTAGACCATGTGCAAAATAGCAAAAGTGAAATTGGACATGCCCCTTAATGCTTTTGCGCCCTGCGCTACAGACTTTGCACCTAGATCTTTAAAATAGAGCCCAAAATGTATCTATCATAATTTATATGTTTTGAAGAAGTAACTAAGTATGCATCGACAAGGAAATTTTGGCTGATGACTATTTATATTTGTAAATCGATAAGTGATATATAAGCTGATAATCATAAATCTTTATTTAATATTTTCTGATGCTGATTACAAAAACACCACTTAAACTAAATAACAGTGGACAACTAGTTTTATTTTTACATTTATTTTAAAAACAAGGAAACTGCAAGTAAACATCTTGTTATTTCCAAAATCATTTAATAATTCAATTTTAAAAATTTTTCCAATGTGAAAAACTCAAAGACTGACCAATTTTTCTAAAATGCACACATTGCGTACATATAAACTGCCAAAAATAATCTATAATTTATTCAACCAATAATTTATTTTCTTATCAGGTCAATATTGGTAACATTAAGAATCGGCCAATACCAATATGCCCGACCATTGGATTCACAGAGAGTTTTCAGTGAAAATTAATTCTGAAAGTAGAAAAACAACAACAACAGAGGTCACTGTTCAGCCAAGAGCTATAAAGCAGTCAATTAATAAACAAACATGCCATAATGAAGGAAGGCGGCACAGTCATAATGCGGCCATCTGTAAGTACCAGGTTTTTGCATAAAGTCATAAGCTTTGCCTTTTACAGAGCTTTTATAATCTGCTTGTCTCAACTAAGAATCCCATTCCCTTTAGAGGTACTACAGGCAGTCAAAAAACACAGACGCAAACAAACAGTCCAACAGCTTTTGTCCAACATGCTGTTAAGCTACCATCTGTCTTCTCTTCGACAGCTTACATCACAAAAACAAACAAAAAATTATTTAGGACCCATTTTTAATGACATCTATCTTATTTTAAGTCTCTCCAGATGCCTTGGACTGAGATAAGAGGCAAAGTTGAAACTAGGACTTCTTATATAATGCCAAAACCACTTTGAAAGAGGACACATACTGTGCTTTTCTAATTGCTATGCATATGAACCAGAAAATCAAATAACACTTTGAGAGAGGAAAGCCAATTGACCTCACCCATGCCTATAAAGAAAATCCCCACTCCGCCCTTAAAATACACTTTATTTCGTTGAGAACATATAAGCATTGGTTCGCTGTTTTTGCAATTACATTTTGAATGTGATACCAAAGGCTGACAGCTTTACCAGTTCAGTACTAATGCCTCACCTATTCAGCACTTTCATTAAAGGGTTGGTGCATCCAAAAATGAGAATTCTGTTAACAAAAGCAAAGAGAGATTTTGTTTTTCCCTAAAATCAGAAATCAAAAGTAAAGCAAATGTTGAAACTAACCTAACCTGAAGTGGATCAGCAAAAATAATACAGAATTTATCAGCTTTAACATATCAGACCAATAAAAATTACATAAAATCAACATTTATTAGCTGAATAAGGCTTAGTAACTTTGTAACTAACATATTCCACTAGTTCTGTCCCTTACCTAAGAGTAATAAAACTCTACTAGTAGTCTAATAAGAGTTAGTTGACATTTTGAAGAACGCAACTGAATGCCTAAAAAGGACCACCAAATAAAGCTTTACCAAAATAAGCATATGCATAATTGATCCTGATACCTACATTAAAAAAACAAAACGTGTGGCCCACAAGTGTGGACATGTGGACTGGATGTGGGCAGTGTAGCGTGGTATGAAGAAAACAGCCTCCAACAGATGACAATATCGGAGGTCTCACTGTCCTACTCACCGTGGGCACACACAAAGCTGAACTCACACAAAACCCCTACGCTATGGCAGAGGCACATTCTCACAACCAGACCAATAAGTCTGCGAGACACTACCCACACCCGCACACACACACAGACAGAGGCACATGCACAAACTGACACACATACTCCAATGGCCCGTGAGACACTGCCCACACACTGGCAGATGCAGACTGAGTCACTCATAAGTGCAGACGGGTGGATTTGAGCTCCCAGGGTCCTGGGAGATTACTAAGCAGCTGCCAGGCATACATACAAACATACACATCGACACCCTCCCGAAATCACATACGAAGTTGGACAAAGAACTGTCAGCAGATCCAGTTTTTCATGAAAGCTGCTACAAAAAAATTCAGCAGATCTGCCATTCGCTGAGTTCTACACATCATCCGTGTTTGTTTATCAAACAGTCTGATGTTTACCCATAATAGTGTTATACATTTCCATTCAAAACATTTTAGTAAATTGAAATATATTTCCCCACAAAAATCAGTGCAACACAATCCACACAAAGCAAGCAGCCAGTTAAATGCATCTAAAACTGTTTTTCTATTATTTTTAAGACAGATTTTTACACTGGACATCATGTAGAAACTCAGAACAGTAGTAAACCTGGGAATGTACATAGGTAGCTAGCTGCAAAAATAAGTAAATTGCATATGCCCAACACTGAATGCGATAAGCAAATGTGAACAATAGATAAGCTAAATGAGGAAACACCCAATATTTCACACAATATTTGAGTTCACATAAAACACACTGTGGTTAACACAAGCAGGTATTTCAAGAAACGTTCAGGTGAACCAGTAAATGGGGGTGACAAAATATACTTGATGCACCAAGATGAACTGAACAGATTATGAAGTGTCATCATTAAACATTCAACCCATCAAAACAAAGAATACACAAGACATGTTACCCCTATAGTTTTGAATGAGGAAAAGTGTAACGGTCAATATTACGAATGAAGCCCCGCCTACTAGTACAGTAGCCAATCATAAATCGTTATAGACTGACGTTTCTTCAGGGAAAAAGCTCAGACCAGACGTATGCTTTTACGACAGTTTTTGTGGACAACAAATGCACTGGAATCTCAGCAAATACTTGCTTCACAGACATAAGAAACATATCCACATAAAGCTTGAAATCCGTGCTTTTGAATTAACCAACTACACTTGACGTGAGGTACAGTCCGTCCTGTTAAACACACATCACATGACAGCAACTATTCAAATGCCCACAAACTTGTAAACAAACCGTCACTGTCATTTCTAGAGGAGATTCACTATCAAGTAGTGGATTACTTCAAAATCTAACAAGATCTGACAAAGCAATATTCAGAGGATAATAACATGTAGAACGGCCATAAATGAGGTTGGTGTCGTGATCTTGTTCCTTTCGAGTGTGCATGCCCATTAGCTTGGGCAACCTGACAAAATGCCAATTTTTGTTTGATTCGAATGTTTAAAAACTAAATTTATGAGATGGTTGTTGTTTCATTTAATTGGTGATTCCAAATATGTAATGTAAGGGTAAGCTTGTCAAACAGTTTTGGAGAGTTTAATGTTTCCTTATTCAGACAGAATGCCCGAGCATACTGCCCGAGAGGCATTTCAAAGATTCCTGAGTGAAATGACTTGCCTTAAAGGGAATTTGATCAAAATCATCAAAACAGAAGAAAAAAAAATCTTGAATTTTCTGCTAAATTTGACGCATCACTACAAAGTATTATAAAGTTTTACTGGTCTTTCAAGAACAAAAGGATACAACAAAACGAATAACCTTACTTATTATGCTGTTTCAACAATGTTTAAATGTTAAATTACATATTTTACAAATATTAAGCATTGTTTATGGATGCACCAATATTAAACTAGCTTTTTTGGGGGGTTCGAAATGGTTTTGAAGGATCAAGAATGACATATAATTAGGACCTATTCAATTAATATTTTTGCAATGCTTTCTAATACAGCATGACGCAGTTCGGAAAGCAACCGCAATATTTTAAATAGTTAAAAAGTCTAAGAATTATACCAATAAAAGAAGACGCATTCAGAATTTAGTATTTGACAAGAGATTTTACATTTAATGGATCATTATTGTTTTGCCCTGCTGTCTGAAACAGAACAATCCTCCAACCCATTTGTGGTCCATAACACACCAGTTGGGAAATACTGATGTGAAAGATGATGCCTGATGCTGTCAAATGGCCCACTACATCGTTCTTCTATCAGTGAGTACTGACTACAGTTTATCGCTTCATTGCATCCGCTGTCTCTTTATTTCATATAATAGAGAACCCCACTGTGGCCTCACAATACCCATAATTATACAAATCACAGAGCCTAAAGAAGCAAAGAGACCCAGTGAGGAATGAACATCCTCCCACTTGAAAGTCTGAAAGGACAAAATGACCTTAATGCTCAAAGCTAGAGGTAACAGTAGTCGTGACTTGAGTTCCCATTTCTCATTCAATATAATACACCACAGGATATCCTAGTAATGATCCCCAACAGAGGTTTAAAATCATTTATATCAGAGCCGGCTTTCACTGATTACTTTCTAAAGTGTCTTAATATGGCTTTAAAGTAGTCAATTCTACAAATTATGACCATTTAAAAATCATCCTATCTATGAAAGGACATTGCAATGTGTAAGCTTTAGGTTTTAGTTAATCCTAAAACAATCTATCCTGAAGAAATTTCATCACAGGCCATGCAAACATTGGATATGGTTTCTATGTAAATATTCTGAAAATTCTGACATTGACAAGAACATAATACTGTACTAATGCATGCAAAATAATCCTGAAGGGGGATTATGTGGTCAAGAAACGCCCAGTTATTAAACTACAGCTTTACTTTTGGTCGGTTACACAACTTTTCTAAGCTCATGAAAAATGTATCCCAACGTTTAAGAAAGATTTACAGTGGAAGACAAATAACTTCCTCTATTAGGAACTGAGATATTATTATTGTCTTCTTTTGACTTCAGCCTTACACGAGTCTTTCCAAGGAAGCACAAGATTCCTGTTTGTTCACATACAGAGTGTGCTGTATCAATCGCGGTTTTGTTTCAGTACAGACGTTCAGTACTGACCCCCCCAAAATTGCACAGGTAATAATAACGTCCCTTCACTCTCTAGCCAAGGATATTAGCTCCATGGGTTGGAATTAACAGCCTAAACAATAAAGTCCCTTAACAGATGTCTGCAGGATTGACTAACACGCTTCACTGGGTCAGCCACCAAGGTTTAGTTTGGTGAGTCAGGTGGTTTAAAAGAGGTACTGTATGCTACAACAGACGTGAGCTCCATGCGGGAAAAGCTGGCAGAGAAACGAAGTAAAAGGATGTTCCTATGCGACTGCCTTTGGGATCCATGCAAGTGCATTAGTCACTCTTTCCTGATGGGACGCAAATGTAGCACAAGCTAACACATTCAAAGACCAGAACAAACACATTATTTACTCAGCCTCAAGTGGTTCCAAGCCTTTATAAATTTCTCTTTTTTGTTGAACACCAAATCAGACCACATAGCCATCACCTTGCATAGTATTTTTTACCTACTATGGATGGCAATGACTAAAGGTTTTCGAAATTCATCAACATATTTCGTGTTCAACCGAAATAAAGAAACTGAAACAGATTTGGAGCAAGGTGAGGGTTAGTAAATTTTCACTTTAAGAAGAACTATCTATTTAAGATTTCACAAAAGTGAACACTTAGACTGTCTTTATCTGAAACTCACATGAGTTTCAGAGTACATGTGCGATGACAGATTGAACTATTTGGTTAAACTGGTTCCACACTGAAACCAGCTATTTCTACATTACATGTGTTCACTGTAGAAATTCTGTCAAATATTACTTTAAATTGACAGTCTCAGTAGAAATGGCCACTGAGGTTACGAGCCCCTCACATTCTCTAAGTCCACACACACACACACACACACACACACACACACACACACACACACAC
>CAIGQZ010000217.1:2164476-2175090 GCA_903798205.1 Danio tinwini | reverse complement strand
ACTACAAAATGTATTTTTAAGGGGGTAAATTGTCCCATTAAACAAGTTATTCACAGTAAGCAACTTTAAAACCTTTTCGGTTACATTTTAAAACACTAATAATTTAACCTGGCATATAATATCTGCATAATGATAAATGCAGAGTAGGCTACTTACAAAGACAAAAAATGTGTGTAGTCAATAATAACTTACCTTATAAACATTCTCCGTTATACGGTGCACCTCGTCAGTCCGGGACATTTTGGAAGCTTGAGTCAGAACCATAGACGAGAATTTCAATTTCTACTGCAGGAAAATGTTTCCGAGAAAACACAAGAGGAGGAGGAGGAGAGGAAGAAGACACCGTATCACTCAAACACAGAGAGAGTGTCAGAGGCAGAGGAGGATGCGGGAGCTTTTATACGGAACTCTCTCACTGATGCCCACGCGCAGCCGCCGGAGTGGCGGGAATCCACCGTACGCGCTTATCCTCGTCACTGGAGCTGCACTTGATGTTCCCGCGGACTCCGCCTCTGCGCGTTCACCTTCCGCTGTGAACGAGCGGCGCGACGCGACAGAAGAGAAGAGAAGAGAAGAGAAGAGAAGAGAAGAGAAGAGAAGAGAAGAGAAGCATCCTCCGATTAACAGGAGCTTTCGCGGGGCTAGTGAATGAGCTTCAGACTAAGACCATTAACTACAGCATTGTAGGTTACACGCTGTTGTCATAAATGGCATGACGCTATAAGCTGTGAGCATTCTTGAATCGTCTTTGTACAATGAAACCCACCCTTTTAATTAATTAATTCATTAATTTTCTTTTCGGCTTAGTCTCTTTATTAATCAGGGGTCGTTGCCACAGTGGAATGAACTGCCAACTTATCCAGCATGTGTTCTACGCAGTGGATGCCCTTCCAGGTGCAACATACTGTACACTCTCATTCACACACATACACTACGGTCAACTTAGCTTACCCAATTCACCTATAGCACATGTCTTTGGACTTGTGGGGGAAACCGGAGCACTCTTTTAATTAATATTAATTAATTTCAATGAACTGCATTATCTGTTTACTAAAGAAACCTTTCTCTACATTACATCGTTTGCCAGTAGGTGGCGACAAGTGAAGATGTGGTCGAATTAATCGTCTCTCATACACTCTTTCGTTCACTATATTTGTAGGGTTGTTGCTAAAAAGGATACAGAAGTTAACGAGAATTATTTATATTCCAATTAATTTGTATTATTAACATCTACCCCAACCCTAAACCTATACCTCTCACAGTAACATAAAAATAGTAATTATTGTTGTCAATGAACTGAATTATATGTTTACTATAAATACTTTCTCTACATTACATCATTCACCAGTAGGTGGCGACAAGCAGTCAAATTAATCGTCTCTTGTACACTTATTAGTTTACTATTCTCTATCTGTAGGGTTGTTGCTAGAAATGATAAAGTTAACGAGAATTATTTATATTAATTATTCAATTTCCCATTAAATTGTTTTATTAACATCTACTCTAAACCTGTACCCCTCACAGTAACGTAAAAATAGTCATTGTTGTACAGTGTCACAAAAAATATGCTACATTGATGTCCTTATCCGCAGCTGTATTCCTCTTAGAATTTACCCTAGTCCCCTAATGTAGTCCAATTGAAAGGCTGAATGAAAACAAGAAAACCTTTTAAAATGTTATCATTTGACTACTGAAATCAATTTGAAACATAGGATGGCAGCTCTGTAAACCTTACTAACCATTTTATAATTGATTTAAAACAATTATATCCCTGTATGAAATTTGGCTTTTAAAGTAAGTCCTGAAAATGGAAAATTTGGACATAAAACATTTGTCGTATTGTTTATGTCATGGTGCACTTTAACAAATGCTGGGTTGTCATAACCCAAAGTTGGGACAAATAAGGACAAACCCAATATTGCGTTATTTTTTTCATCTAGATTTAAATGACACTATTTAACCCAATGTTTGGACCCAACATTGGGTTATGACAGTCGACAATTTTAGAGCGTACTAGCATCAGTTGATTGCTCCATTGCCATTCATAAATCCTAAAGTGTAAGTTTCACTTCATAATTTCACTGGATGTGGGCTGCTTTTCACCTACTGTTTCAAATATGAATCCAGACATTCATAATTTACCCTAGCCTACTGTTTTTCACATAATATACACTTAAAGTACAAAAGTATTCAATTTAAGTGACTCTTAAACCGAATAGGTTCGCCCGCATTAAATGCTTATTCACAATCGCTCTTAAAAGTGTTTTGTTCATGTTATAAAAGAGCATGACTTTAGTGAGCAGCACACTGAAATGAACAATTTGGTCACTCTTTCAAAATCATTATGACTCAGACGTTTGAATCTTTGGACAGTCAAAAAATGGCATACAAATACATGTAGATTCAAACAAGACTATGGATTCTGTAATGTTTCTTAAATATGATGTTTAAAACATTTAGTCATGAATTTTTATGCTCTTTAAGATCGTATTTTCAAAATGGAGCATCATCATGACTGCATCACTCATAGTGGAGTGTCCTCCGAGGAGTGGAGGAGGATCAGCAGTGGGCACTTGTCGCGTGGGTCTGTGCGTGTGATGTAGGCAGGAATTCCTTTATCTCTCCGGAGCTCCAGCCCACACCACCAACACAGTTTCTTCCTGCTCTCTCTCTCTCTCTCTCACTCTCTTTCTCTCTGCATATATAGTGGAGAACTATGACTACACAAACAAATCAACCACACATTCAGGATTACTGGCACTCAATGTAATAATCAAAGAAACATGATTGACCAATGAAACTGAATGTCATGGCAATGTCCCTGAGAATAAAAATATTCCAATATACATTTATAATGAATTATAGGCTTCTGTTGTATGAATAGTTGGCGGTTCATTACGCTTTGGCGACCCCTGATAAATAAGGGACTAAGCAGAAGGAAAAGGAATGAATTTTATTGTTGTGTAATAATGATCATTCAAAATGACGTGTGCGCTGTAAAAATATCCGTAAATCTGCAGCTTTCTGTATTTTGTGATTTAATCTTTTTTATTTTTCCCTGTTTATTTATGTGTTTGAGTTGCATTATGGCACCTCTATCTTTCAACCAACAACTTTTAACCTTGAAAAGTTTGAAAAAGTGACTTTTATTAACATTTTTAATAGTTTAAAGTGATATATTGTCTGGGTTGGTGTTGTATATACAGTACAAAAAAAACATGTAATAAACTGCCAGTACATTTTACAGACTTATTTCTCTAGACACAGCAAAAAAAATCAGTGTACATTTAACTCAATTTGAGTTTAACTTAACACTCCTTGGGTGTACATATGACTCCCTCCATTTTGGAGTTAAAATAACACTTTCTAAAGTGTAAAATTTGTACATTACTCTCAGAGTTCATTTTAACACAGTAAGAGTTTATTCTTACATCGAATTAGAGTGTGTGTTACCCTTCAAAGTGTTAATATATTACCTTTTTCCATATTATAAATTGGTGTGTGTAGCATAACAGTGATCAAATATGTTGAAAATAGTTTTAATTTATTAAATGTTCATTAATCTTTTCAGAAATAATTTCAACACATTCAACTCTTTGCATTTTAAAACGCAACAAGACATGTTTCAAGTTTAAGTAAAACATACTGGTTTCATCACTGTTTGTCCGAAAGAACCGGTTTGAGTAAAAAAACTGGACTACCAATTACTAATGGGAAATGCACTGCATATTGGGTTAAAAGTTTAACATGGAAAAAAATCTCTTAAATATACGCTCTTTCACACTCGTGGATTTAAATGTACTCCAGTTTTAACACTGAACAACACCAAAATAAATCACACTGTATATTTAACACTGGAATTTTTGCTGTGTATATTTCTTATACATTATAGTATTTCATACTACTAAATATCACAAAATACGTAAACTGTTAATTAACAGATATTTTTTACAGTGTATGCAGTAATATTCCAGTATTGTGTTTATCCTCAAAATAATATGCTAATCTGGTGGCAACATCTTTTACAGCTGCATGTTCTGATGAGAAAAGCAGTCAAATTTAGTTTTAGCACAGCTGCATGTCATTTTCAAATGAACTCCAAGACTCCTTGATTGCAATCGTAGCTCATCTCTGCAGGATGGTAGATCCTGAAGAGCAAGATTGAGTTCATGCTCTAGTGTTTCCCTGCCTTAAAGGTTAAGCAACAGAGTAAACTGCATTTAATTGTGTGTGTGCTCTGCTTGATTGCAAAGGTCAAGAAATCCAGCCTAATACAATGGACAGTTTCCTTTCTTTTTTTTTTTTTTCAGCCAGCTGCACATACACCACTCATGGAGGTTCATGGGAAATGCATATAACATTGGAGATGCTTCCGCCTGGAGGCCACATTGATTGATTTTACGTCACGGTGGAAGTCTTATCTGCTGGATCTGTCGAGACCCAGCGTGAAGGGTAAATAAAAAGCAACAAAGCAAAACAGCAATCAATACATACACCAACAGCATCATTTTTCAACAGATCTGATTAAGGGGATAGTTCACCCAAGAGGCAAAATTTTTGTCCTTTTACTCGTTTCAAACCTTTCTTCTGTTTAACACAAGAGAAAAATGTTAGAAACCTGTAATCATTGACTTTTATAGTATTTGTTTTTCCTACAATGGAAGTCATGGTTACAGGTTTCTAACATTTTTCAAAATATCTTCTTTTGTGGTATTTAGCTTTTTTTTTTTTTAAACACTTTTTGTGTTTAACGGAGAAAAGAAAGGAAGCACTTGAGTGCAAGTAAATAGTGAGTAAATGTAACTTTTTGAGTGAAATATACCTTTAAGAGAAGATTATTTGGCAACTGGATGAGAGACGGCAAAATGTAATCAAGCAAGATGTTTCTTATTTAACATATTTAAAGAAAAACTTGTGTTATCTTCAGTTTTATTGTTTCTGGGAAGCTCAATTTCTGTCTTTAGTGCACATTCATTGATTAAAGTCTGACAATGTAACAGTATGAAACTGCTTCACATTGAGCTCTGGTGGAGCCATTCAGACTCGTAGGGCAGTCGCCCACTCCCATAGTGCTTTGTGTCAGGCGAGATAAGAGCAGCCCCACACACCTCCAGCCGCCTGTGCCAGACAATAGACTAAGCTATGCAGGTATTTGGTTTTTTAGGTCAGTGCCTTTTTAAACAATGCTTTTCAAAATGTTTTTTGACCAGTACTCAAAAATCTGCACACTTAACTTTACAAATTAAGCTGTAGCCAGTTACCTGTGGCGGTACATACATTTAGATGTCAAAATATTCCGTTAAAATGATCCTAGAGGAAAATATTGTTTAAATGGATGAGGTTTGGTAAGATTTTTAAATGCATGAAAAAGGCTGCATTAAGAGTTTAGCTAGAGTAAATTAAAATTAAAATTAAAACTATTATACCTCAATGTAATTTATTCCTTGGATGAAAAATTCAGCTATGCCATGTCAGAAATCCATCAAAAAGCAATGTAAAAAATAATTTGGGCTGTTTTTATGATCAATAACTATTACTCTTATTAACACAAGAGTTGTGATGCTTATTATTTTCTTCATTTTTTTAGGTTTCTTCAATTAATACAGTTCACATTAATAGTAATTTTTTTTCATTTTTTCATTTTTCATAATTCTTGCTTTGAGTATAAAGTTTTAAAAATCTTACCTCATATTTGTGTCTATATATATATATATATATATATATATATATATATAAATACATACACAGTCAAAAGTTTGTGGTCAGTTTTTTTTTTTTTTTTTTACAGAAAATTATTCTGTATATCAAGGCATCATTTATTCAGGGTGTCTGAGGGGTCTTAAAGTCTTAAATTTCCTAAACAAAATTGTAGGCCTTAAAAAGTCTTTAATTCACTGAAATAATGTGTTGTAGGTCTTAAATCATTTTAAACAGGTCTTAATTTCCATGTTCAAGTAAATCTACCCAATCTGGCCGACACCCAATCACCAATAATTAATTTTAAATCTTTTTTTATATTTAAGTCTTTTATTGCAAAGAGATATAATGGACTCTTTTCACAAGACTGTTATGATGCAGTTAATGGTCATCATAATCCTAAATCTTTAAAAGTTTTTAATATTTGGATTTTTAAAAAACGTATGTACATTTATATGTATTTACATACAGTTGAGTTGAAGTCAGAATTATTAGCCCCCCTTTGAATTTTTTTTCTTTTTAAACTATTTTCCAAATTATGTTTAACAGAGCAAGGAAATGTTCACAGTATGTCTGATAATATTTTTGCTTCTAGAGAAAGTTCTATTTGTTTTATTTCGGCTAGAATTAAAGCAGTTTTTAATTTTTTAAAACCCATTTTAAGGTCAAAATTATTAGCCCCTTTACGCTATTTTTTTTCGATAGTCTACAAACCATTCATTCATTCATTCATTCATTCATCTTTTCAGCTTAGTCCTTTATTAATCTGGGGTCGCCACAGCGGAATGAACCGCCAACTTATCCAGCACGATTTTTTTTTGCAGCGGATGCCCTTCCAGCTGCAACCCATCTCTGGGAAACATCCACACACACTCATACACTACGGACAATTTAGCCTACCCAATTCACCTGTACCGCATGTCTTTTAAGTCTCACACAATTATTTTCCTTTTACTGAAAGTCTTTATAACATATGACATTTAAAGGCTTAACTAGGTTAATTAGGTTAACTAGGCAGGTTGAGGTAATTTGGCAAGTTATTGTTTAACGATGGTTTGTTCTGTAGACAAATGGCAAAAAAAATTGCTTAAAGGGGCTACTAATTTTGACCTTAAAATGGTTCTTAAAAATTAAAAACTGCTTTAATTCTATTTAAAATAAAACAAATAAGACTTTTTTCAGAAAGATAAAATATTATCAGACATACTGTGAAAATGTCCTTGCTCTGTTAAACATCATTTCGGAAATATTAAAAAAAGACAAAACATTCAAAGGGGGGCTAATAATTCTGACTTCAACTGTATATAAAATTATATTTTTACATGTTTTTTTATTTAGAATAATTAATTATTAACTTATAACTTCTTTAAATTATTAAATATGTAACTTTTAAATATTTTTTCTCTCAAATATTGATTTTCAGTTATTTTTACGTTTGTCTTTTTTTCAGATTTAAAAATCCCACTCATAACAACTTGAGTTTATAAGCAAAAATGTGCCGTCTGAAATTTTGCTCTAAGATTAGCTTTTTCCCAGTTTAGATTCAGTTATTTAACTTTAAATGCAATGAAAATTTTGCACTAAGAGTAAAATTAAAAGAGGACTTTTGGATTGATGAGTTTTTGGATGTAGAAGCCCCCTTGATTGAAACCTATTGCTTGATGTAGCACACAAGGTTTACAGTAGAGGGGTTAATTATAGCTTTTATGACTGCACATCTTTTGACACTTTTTGTTTATTAATGAATCGACAAAGCGTATGTCAGTCAAAAAAGTGTCTCTGGCATTTGCTGATATATAAAGATAATTGCAGTGTTGTGCTTGTATCTCAAGTGTAATCTGTTAAAACAAAGCCAACTGACATCTCTACAGTGGGAGAACTTCACTAATCCAGTGTCCATGCTAAATACACTAACTTTACTGACCCTATACATTTGAACAGTAGCATATAATATATCATGTGTATTTTTGTTTCTTTAAGACCAGTCCATTGAGAGAAAAAAATGACCTGCAGTACAAGCAAAGAATGCAGAAGATTCTTGTACACAACACAGCCTGCGTTACACTGCTACCTAGTGGCTGCTAGTAATACTTATACTTCCTGCAGTCAAAATAATGATAAAAATGATTACATAAAATTTATTGTTAAAGATTTACAAAACTAGAAAGACAGACCATAAAGTAATATACTGAACACTGCCTTTAAAGTACACAAATGGGAGAGGTGACATGGGGGAAATATGAATTCAATTGAATCGGTGTGTTGGCTACAAAACCTAAATATGACATAAAACAATGAGTAGGGTTCTAGTGCCATTAGTTTAGGATAGATTCTATCCTTGTATCTCATGTATGCAGACTTCTTAAAAAAATGTGTGTACAGCATATGATGATTATAAACAGAACAGTATTCAATAAGAGGTGTACACTTATCAGCCACTTTATTAGGTACACCTTACTAGTATGCTTGATTCCTGCTTTATAATATGGTACGTTATCTTGCTGGAAGTAACTATCAGAAGATGGGTACACTGTGGTCATAAAGGGATGGACATGGTCAGCAACAATACTCAGGTAGGCTGTGGCATTGACACGATGCTCAATTGGTACTAATGGACCCAAAGTGTACCAAGAAAATATTTCCACACCATTACACCACCACCACCAGCGTGAACCTTTAATACAAGGCAGGATGGATCCATGCTTTCATGTTGTTGATGCCAAACTCTGACCCTACCTTCTGCGACATTCGCAGCAGAAATCGAGACTCATCAGACCAGGCAACGTTTTTCCAATCTTCTATTGTCAGATTTTGGTGAGCCTGTGCGAATTGTAGCCTGTTTCCTGTTTTTAGCTGACAGGAGTGGCACCCGGTGTGGTCTTCTGCTGCTGTGGCCCATCCACCTTGGGTTCGACATGTTGTGCGTTCACTGATGCTCTTCTGCATACCTCAGTTGTAACAAGTCTGGCCATTCTCCTCTGATATCAACAAGGCTATTGCGCCAACAGAACTGCCGCTTACTGGATATTTTCGCTTTTTCGGACCATTCTCTGTAAACCCTAGAGATGGTTGTGCGTGAAAATCCCTGTAGATCAGCAGTTTCTGAAATACTCAGACAAACCTGTCTGGCACCAACAACCATGTCACGTTCAAAGTAACTTAAATCACCTTTCTTCCCCTTTCTGATGCTCAGTTTGAACTGCAGCAGATCGTCTTGACCACGTCTACATGCATTGAGTTGCTGCCATATGACTGGCTGATTAGAACTTTGAATTGACAAGCAGTTGGACAAGTGTACCTAATAAAGTGGTCGGTGAGTGTATATGTATATACAGTAGGGTTTTGTTAACTTCGAATCGACATGGCTGCTGTCTTAAACCTGTTTAAATCACCTTTAAACCAGGCTTGTCATAGTTGTAGCTTTTAATATCATTTTACAGGACACTGTAAAGTTAGTACAAATTTATGCCCATAATGGAAATGCTTCAGTTTTGTGTTCTGTGACAAATCATGGTGTAAAGTTTCATCATTTAAACACTGTTATAATAAAAGTGATGCATGCATTAGAACGATACGCCTTTGATGTATAATTACAAGATCAGACGAAACTGTAGGGTGGTTAGAAAGACCAGGCACTGTTAAGAGCATCTTCTTCAAAACGATCGTATTACTAAACTAAATGGCGTACAGTATGCTGTGTATGTACAAGTTTAAAAAAATGCCATGGATGTAGGATCTATAACATGTATGAGGGGTTTTGTTTGGGATGAGCCCTTGGGGTCCAGTGGAACGGCTCGAGAGCTGACGTGGAGGTATGACAGACAGCAGGAGGACAGATCTGTATTTACACTGCCACCATCTCACGCTCTGGCTTCTTTTTCACCCTCTCCTTTTCCCGCACTGAAACACACAACATGTTCTTTAAGCATCTGCATGGTGTATTAGTAGTGTAGTCATGCAGTGTCTATATATAGTGTCTTAAAAATACTGACACTCGATACTATATTTAACGCCACAGGGAAAAATGGCAACAGCATGAATTCAATATTAAATGTCTTTATGCATATGCATTCTTCATATTCATTTGCCAGAGTGAAAAACTCAAGCATGGCTCAGTAGCCGGGTTTTAATCCTAAGGTGAAGCAAATATTTTTAAATTTTGCAAAAAATATATAAATTAAATTAATTAATTAGGTTTGTTTTAAATCAGCTTGCTGGAGCAGTTGACTGTAGTATTGGCAATGTAGTAACCAAGAGTAAATAAGTCAAGCATAATGGAGTCATGTGGGCTTGATGCTCGCTATGTCAGTGTTTATTCAGTAAATGCTCTGATTATTCTCATTTTTTGTACAAGTTCATATCTATATCCTTAAAACCTTTTTTTTGCTATTGAAGGGATTTTTTATTTAAATATAAGGTGTTTCCATCACATTGTTTTGAGTTTCTCACATGACACTACAAAATGCGCAACAACCCAGCTACTGATAAGATTTTTTCACAGCTAAGATTTACTAATGTTCCAAAAACCATGTATCATTCTCATAAATTTTGCCATGGATGTAGCATTATAATGCATTCCACAATTTTTTTTTTCAATTTTAGTGTTGGAGAAAAAAAAACACTAACCTAACTTATACAAAGTTAAAACATTATTGAAGACATGCAAACAAATAGGCAAATTACAATCAGTAACAAATGTGCTCATTAAAACAGTCCTTAACATTTTTCAGGGAGTCTGATTTAGTGTTTTTTTTTGTTATTGATTTATTGTTAATGACTATCACTAATAAATTTCTTCCTCAACTGTTTACTTTCACTTTAGACTTAAAAGAGTGTTATTGTGTTTACAGTACTTATCGTCGGTCACAACATCAAACAGGTACGACATTTCTCAGTGCATTATTTATTTATATATAT
>CAIGQZ010000217.1:2144850-2164076 GCA_903798205.1 Danio tinwini | reverse complement strand
TTTATATATAAATACATTTTTTCATTAGTAATGTGCATTTCTAAGCACATCATATAGCATATTTAAAGCAGATTTTTCACCATTTTAATTTTTTTCTAAATTGAACCCTTAGATTCCAGATTTCCTAATTATTGTAACTCAGACAAATATGTCCTATCCTAATAAAGCAAGCATCAACTGAACTTTTATTCAGCCTTCATATGATATATAATTCTCAATTTTTGATAGAAAAAAAATTTAACTAATGATTGGTTTGTGGTCGAGGAACACATTCCATTTTCAAGCGTGGTCTCAAAAACTGGGATTAATAATTATAACTGGTTTGGATGTTATTAGACATGTATCCACGAAAGTGCAAGAACGTGTGAAAGAGAATTCAACATTTGTATGCAGACAGAGAGAATGAGATGTACAAACAATGCTGGAGTATTATGTACTTGACCACTTTTAGAGCTTGATCTCTAAACTTAAATGCACATGGAGTTTCAACTGCAATTTTGAACTGAGCCATTAAAATCTCTAACAAACAAACATCAATGATTCTGCCAACGCTAATGTATGCATAGTATTCTTATACAGAAATAGAGAAGAAAACACAGACCTGGCTCTTGCTCTGGAACCTCTGGTAGCTCATCTCCAGGCACCTCAGGAAGTTCAAGGTCAGCATCTCCCTAAAACAGATACACACACACACAGGATGTATAAAACACACATGGAAACACAACATCAGAAAGAAGGGCTGTCGGAATGTGTTGCCGCCAGACCTGAGTGATGGCCTCCAGCTCTGCTAGCACAGCCTCTTCATCCTCCTGGGTCAGAGATCCTGCCAGCATCTCATCAATTTGCTGCACACACAGAGACACAGCAATGGGAATGAGAGGTTTTTTTTGTTTTTTTTTAAACAAACACTTCTAGATAGCACACAAAGACAGAAAAACAATGCAAAGAGATCCAGTGTGTCTTAGAGATGGATGCAGCTGCCTGTCAGTTCTTCAAGATCAGATTATCCACCTGTAAGACTCTAAGGGCTCCCATAGTCAAAGAAATTGTTTTTAAAGACCATCATAGATATACAGAATCTTGTACTTATTTAGCTTAATCGCATAATCTTTTGTGTTTTATTTGCATAAATGTATGTTAAACAGAATTTCACCTATATTTAAGTTTCCTTTTTACAAAAGTCTTTGAAATATAAAAAATAACTGATTTTTTCTAGCTTTATTACTAATAAATTATACATTTCTACATTTCAGTTTTTGAGTTAAATATTTTTTTAATTATGTTAAATTACATACAATAATTTCTACTCAACATTTTTAGACCTTGACACGACTAGAGAAATGTAACATTTGAATTATTTTTTATAGATTTTAGGCTTTTAATTATTACAATAAAATTCACATCAAATTTTCCATTTAACAAATTAAAATAAGAAATGTAAAACATTACTATGACAATTGAAGAAATAGTTTGCAAGTTTTTGCAAGGGTCTTTAGGGATTCATTTACTTTTTTATTTATATATTTTTTTAATTCAGCTTTTTACTCAAATTACTGTTGACAACATAATTTGTAAAGGAAAAAAATTATAAAGAGAAACTTTTTTTCCCCTGTTAGACCCTAGTGAGTGTATATTCAGAGTGTGAGAAGTAAAATTTACCTTCTGATACTCAATGGCATCATGTGTTTCATCCATGATTCTCTCCACCTCCTCTATAGACAGCACCTGGTTACAAAAAAACAAAAAGAGTTGAGTGAAGTTAAATTCACCAGTAAATTGTACTAAACGTGATGAAGAATAACACGCATTTCTCATTACAAACCTCATGCATTTTCTTCAGGCAATCATTGCCAACTTTCAACCCTTCAATAACTTTCATCTCTATTTGTGCAAATTCAATATCTTGTACCTGTAAAAAAATAAAAATAAAGAAATACAATAAATGCTGCAGTCTTGTCAATATATGTCATACATCATGTCCTCCACGTAAAATGCTTTATTTACCATTCGCTCCAGGTTGCTAATTTGATTTTCTGTCTTTTCCAGTAACTGATCCTGGTAGTGTTTCTTCTTCAGGAGTAGGAGTGCTTTACTATACACACAAAACATTAGAAGGTAGTTTTTTTATGCAAAGCTTGACCTTCTAGTTCTACAAGTAACAACAAGTCTGACTGTACTCACTCTTTCTTGCCATCTTTCAGTAACTGTTTGGCCAGTTGTCGCTCCTTATCCATCTGAAGCGTAATCTTCTTCTGATACTGCTTTAGTTTATCTCTCTGCTGTTTCAGTTGCTGCTCACACACATAAATAATAGAGAAACATTTAATATTATTGAAAAATGAGACGTAGATGTAGACTAACGATTCTTTAAGTGCCATTCCCGAAGATATTTAAATATATACACATAAATATATTAAGATAATATATGTAACACCTATGTTTTACATATACAAGTACTCTAATCACAATGATTAGCCAGTTAGCAGTTGTCAAACACACCAGCACAGCTCTGTCTTGCTCGGTCACCCGAGTTGCTTTCTTTTTCCCGAAAAGATTTCCCATGTCGATGCCGCATCCCCGCCACTATCTGTCCAGACAGAGGTGGTGTTTTTGAAATTCAGAAAATGTTAAATCCACAGGCCTCGATGCTGTCAGTCCATAACAGTAACACTAAAGTCTGAGGTGTGGAGAAGAAAACAGCTACCCAGCCTACCGGAAAATACGTACTTCAAAATAAAAGCCACTGAGGTATGCATATGTGTACTAGTCAATACGGTCAATATTAGTATATACTATATACTAGTATGAAAGATGATTCCGATTTGGCTTTTTATTGAATTATCTATTTCGGTAATTGTTTATTAATCGTTTTTTATTTTATTAATTATCTAATTATTTTTTAATTCATCATCATCGTTGTTTTTGTTATTAATAATATTAATAATAGTAATATCTAATATCTTTTTTATTGTAAATATGTACAATCTTAGTACAAGAATATGCATCTCACAACAATTATGAACAAATAAAATGAGAGGAATTATATTAGCTATGCAATCAAAATATAAACAGATTCCGGGGGTAAAATAAACAAATAGATAAGATAATAATTTAAAAAAAACATTTAATCAAATGAAATTTACATAATGCTTCATAAGTTTAAAAAAAAAAATCTTTTCTGTTTCTAATGTTACACAGTGTTGTACCATATTGTTTAATCTCCTTTATAAAATGTTTACAATTTGGCTTAGCTTTGGCCCATTTCTTTACATGAATATGGTATTTTCCAAGTAATATTATTGGCTGTATAAGAAAATAAGTTGTACTTTTACTATCTTTTACTAAAGCAAACATGATATCATATAATGCAATTTGTATTAGTGTACCAAATGTCCTTGAAATAAAATTAGAAACATCAATCCAAAATAATCTTGAGTATACACATTGAAAAAACAAAGGAGTAACAGATTCTTTAACAATGCTACAAAAATCGCAAGAATTTTCTCTGTCCACTTTAAACCGTTCAAATAATTATTAGGATACATTCTGTGTAATTTTTTTAAAGATAGGCTACCTGTCCACTTTATTATCAGAATCAGAATCAGTTTTATTGCCAAGTGTGCTTCACACACACAAGGAATTTATTTTGGCAACAGAAGCTTCCAGTGTACATAAAGTGACAAGTGACAACACAAAATTAAATACAAGAAAAGGCAATAAACATTAAACATTAAACAGAGATGCAGTTAGTCAAAAAGATCTGGATGTTGAGTTGTATGTACAGATATGTTGTGAATATACAGGTTATAAGGTGCTGTGTACAAGTGCGTATGAGAAAGTATTGCACGTTTATTGCACAGTAGGGGAATATTTAACTGTTCATGAGGTAGATGGCCTGAGGAAAGAAACTTTTCCTGTGTCTGACTGTTTTTGTGCTTGGTGCTCTGTAGCGCCGACCAGACGGTAACAGTTCGAACAGGTAGTGTGCTGGGTGTGAGTCGTCCAGAGTGATTTTACGAGCCCATTTACTCACTCTGGAAGAGTACAGTTCTTGAAGTGTAGGAAGGGTAGTGCCAGTGATTTGTTCAGCAGTCCGGACTATTCGCTGTAGTCTACGGACTATTATTTATGATATATATATATATCAAATTTCAAATTTAGATGACCTGAAGACTGTTAAACATGGTATATGATTCTTCTTTAATACATTTCTAATATATATATGACTAAATTTATCTTTAACATAATAGTTAGTAATAGGTATGTGGAGTGATTCCTTTATGCCTGTTTATTATTATTATTGCTGCTGCTGTTTTTGTTGTTGTTATTATTCTCATTAGTATGGAGGACGAAACCTGCAAAAACAATAAATAAATAAATTTGTTTATTTATTTGCGTATTTATTTATTTATTTTTATTCAGGAGTTTGTATATATATTTATTCATGTATTTATTTATTTGCATATTTATTTATTGTTTTTGCAGGTTTCGTCCTCCACACATTAGTAGTAGTAGTAGTAGTTTATTATTTATTATTAATATTGTTATTGTTGTTGTCATATTGTTATTGTTTTATACAAAACAATGTATCCAGACTTTTAAAACCTACTCACCGGCTGACATGTTTGTTTACTCTTTAGGACAAAATAACAGTGCAGCACAGCTTCTAAAGCCTGATATTCTTTACAGACTAATTTACTGAGCAATTCATTTAAGATCACGTTTCATTTTATTAGTCAAAAAGTGAAAGTTAAATCTCCTGCATCATCAAGAACTACTTCATCATGACCGGATGTGGACGTGGCACACAGTCTCAGTACTTCCGGTGCGCGTGAGGAAAGGATTAAACGTCCGTCTCGCTGCTCTCTTTCCGTGAAAGAACGGCAGCCCAACCGCGTTTACCGGCGTTTCGAACCGGAACGGAGTACTGACGACTCGTTCGTTAACCAATCGAGCAGTTTGTGAGGTGAGCTGTCAGATGGCGCTGGGTATTTCTTCTTTAGTTTGGTGGTTTATTTGCCTGTCACTGCTAGCTTAGCTTTAGCACATTCAGCGCGAGCCGCAGCGTCGAGTCATTTGTGAATTATGTTCGTATTTAATACACTATAATGACACATTTTACTGCTATTTATACAATGTAAGTGCTTATTAGAGTGAGATACATGTTGACAGACCTAATGGGTCATTTTTTGGTTGACTTTTAATAACCGGGATTTGTAAACATCCCATGTTAGCTTTAGCAAGAGGTGAAAGAGTGAGTGTATTTAATGTCCTCATACGTTGTTTAGTGATTTTAAGAATGAAGTCATTTGTTAAACCATAGCTAGTGTTATGTAACTTAATTGTTGTTTTTATAATATGTTATTAACTTTGTAATAGGACCTGTTTGTGCTGTAATGCATCGGTTTGAGTTGTATGTTATGGTTTTGTTTCTTGTTCGAAACAAACTTGTTTGACATTTCAACTTTTGTTTAGTGAGTTTATACTTGAATCAATCTTTTAAATATATATTTCTTTGGTGTAATAAGCGAATATTAATGTTTACTGCTTATTTTTTCCTTATTTGCATACATTAAAAGTAAAAGCATGAAAGCGACTGGTTTTCAAATACGTTAGATTTTTCACAGAGAAATGCTATTTTTGTATATTTATTTATTTTCTCTATTTAAAAGAACTCAGATAAATTAACAAGTAAGTAAGATATCTCTCAATATCCCTTAAAACAGATTTTACCTTATGTTCCCTATAGTACATTTATGGATAACTTATAGTATCTGGGTTGTTTTCTTTTTCTTAGACCACACCCACTATGAGACACATTTATATTGCAGTTTTACAGGGTTTCTTCTGGTAATAAAAAAATATTAATTTGCCATAAAAAAGTCATGAGAATTTTGCATGTTTTGCAATAAAAATGTACATCTGTACATTGTATCTCAGTATTTTAGTTTGTCCAGTACAAATATTAGGGCTGAACATTATATCAACTGATTGTTGATATCGCAATGTGATTATCTGCAGCAATTACATCGCAGGATTTGATTATTTATTAAAGATTAAGCAGATAAAGATATTATTAAATATCATTATTTTAAAATTAATTATTCAATGATGACCATGTTATTTTACATTCAGTTGTTAAATTTCTGTACTTTAATACTGTTTGACTTCCCAGAAAACAATAAAGCATTGTTTATTCATTTTTACTTGTACTTTATTATATTTTATGCAGATGCAATGCATAAAAAACACTTGATCATCCCAGTTGATCTAAATTAATAATTTTTTTAGAATCTGGTGAAATGTAATTCATATCGCAATATATATCACGACAAAACAAAATATCACAGTGTTAGATTTTTCCAAAATCGTGCAGCCCTAACAAATATCTTTAATCAAAAAACAGTCAACTGAGATGCAAAGTAATCACATGACAGTCTTGTTTAATAAGAAATCAAATAGAGATTAGACAAGTGTGCCTAAAACAAGAACAAATGTCTGTCGTTGAAGTATAAAAATACCTTTCTTTGAATTGGGTAAATTGTTTTGTTTTGGTCAGTATTACAGAAAACAAGATGTCATAATATTTTGCATAGAAATGAAGGATTTTTGTACAAGACAGTTTTTTTTCAGAAGTTCAAGTTGTTGTTTTTTTACATTGTGATCAGAATGTATATTGTTTTGAGTATAGTTATTTTCATATTCTAGTGTTTAAATTATTTCAAAGTCAAGTCAAAGTCAGCTTTATTGTCAATTCAACCATGTGCAATCATGTACAGGACATATGCCTAACATATAATATTAATACAAAAAGTAGAATTTTACAAGATGAAATAAAATAAACACATTTGCACATAATATAATCTAAAATATAAGTACAAATTAAAATTTGTAAACAATACAATTAACTTAAGGGCGTATGGTAAGAAGTGCAAACCAGAGATGTGCAGATGCAAAACAGTATATAGTGCAAAAAGCTTGTAAACATGATAATTATTATAAAGTGACGGTCTCTTTATAATATGAGCAATTTCACCATTATGGATGAGACATTTACAGTAAAATGTGACAGTCACAGTGAAAGTATATGTTAACATTACAGTACATTGAAACATCTGTTTATTTTCCAAAAAGAACTAACCACATAGTTCTAGATTGATATTTTTCTGATCCATAAACATGTTTTATACTTTAAATGAAGAAAATAAACATGCGATATGTTTATGAAAACCCATCTTTTGGATGAGATGTTAAACCAAGGTCCTGACTCTCTGTGGTCATTAAAAATCCCATGGCACTTCTTGTAAAGAGTAGGGGTATAACCCCGGTGTCCTGGCTAAATTCCCTCTCGGCTTTTATGATCATGGCCTTATCCACCGAATTGGCTCTATCACTGTCTCTCCACTCCACCAGTAGCTGGTGTGTGGTGAGTGCACTGATGCCGTTGTCCTGTGGCTGCCGTCGCATCATCCAAGTGGATGCTGCACACTGGTGGTGTTGTGGAGAGACCCCCCCTCAAGATTGTGAAGTGCTTTGGGTGTATGGCCATACACAATAAATGCCCAATATAAATACACATTACACATTGTTATGGATGTGACAAAAAACATTAGCGAGTTTACAGTATACAACATATTTTGTAGAAATGTTGTGAATTAAACTGCGCAACTTATAAGAAAGAAACAATGCTAATCAAAAGAATAAGAGTTGACTCGCTATAGAACAAAAATGATTGCTTTTTTATTTAATATTTTTGCATTTATTAGGGGAAAGCTTCATTATGGATGTGACATCACTCCATTAGGTTTGTGACAGATGTGAAATTGCCACTTGTGTGACTTTGGTAAATCAAATATAATTGTTTGAAAACATTAAAAGAGACATTTTGAGTATTTTTACAGTACTGTAAAATTCAAACCTACTCAAAAAACTTAAAAAGGGTTTTGTTATTTTGGTGTAAATTAAATTTTTTTCATGGCAAGGTTGACATTTGCGTTGAATTACTCATGTACAGGGAGGTAGTATGAGGTATTATCGTATTAAAACATTCATTTTTATTGTAAATATTATTATTATTTTATTTGAATAATAAATGAATCCATAATGGTATGAAGTTGTATTTTAAAGGTTTGATGCATTAGAAATACAATTCTTTGTGTTTTTCTTTTATAAATATGCATTTTGAGAACATATAAATGTTATACCCTTTAAATATTGTTTTTTAATATTATTTTAAAGTATCTTTTAAAGTTTTAACTCTCAAACTCTTTAAAATAAAGTTACTACTCTGACTACTATGTTGTTTTCACGTTTTAGGCCATGAAAGCAGTTGCTTGGGTCTAGAGGCTTGCTGCTCGAGTTTGAATTTCATACTTGCATCTCCTTGTCTGCAGCTTTTGCTTTATTGTAATTTTATTATCCATGTTATATGTGGCTTGAATTTCTCTAGAGTATATTCAGGCCATGTAGCAGGTCTGTCCATTCATTTCTAACAGATAGATGGAAAATGAGCGTGTTTATCTCTGAAAGTCCTCACACATGGGATACACACACTGTATACTATTACGGTATCCATTGCCTTGAATTATTCAACATTATTCAAGGCTATGTTGTGCTCCAGAATTTGGGCTATGGCTTGCTACAAACCAAAGGGCAATTATTTTTACACCTCATGTTTTAAAGTCTAAATATAGATCAAGGTATTCTTAAAGAATTCCTCATGTATTTTGTTGCCATCATAATACCTGCTGTGAGAAAGCAAATGTGCTGGCAGTATTTGTGATATTTGAGTCCACTCTGGATGGTGTTTCATTGATGTTTGTGAAATTGATATGGGGAGACACTATTAAAACAGCATTATCTAAGCAGCTTCAGGAGTTACTACAGTAAACTGTGGATGTGAACAAGTGAGTTGAAGAGCCTCAGGTGTTTGAGGTGGGTGTGGAACGCAATGCATTGACATCACATGTCTGTTGTGTTATTAGGGTGTGCTTCTTTGAATATAGGTAAAGTTTGAGCGTCATCATCAATTTTCCTAAAGATTTAAGCCCATATAAAGGGCTAAATGTATTGTTTTTCAAGAATAGAGTAAAATTGACATGGAATCTGAATAGAACCTGTTTGTTTAGTACACTGTAAAACCCAACAGTCAACATTTATCAAATGAAATAAGCGTAGTTAACTTAAAATTGACTGAAAGTTAATTCTACTCATTTGAAAAGATTTTTAAAAATCCCTGTTGGAGTTAAGTATCCTATTACTTCAACTTAAAAGTTCACAATACTCGTATAGATTAGTTTTTTAACTCAGTTGATTTGTAGCAATCGGTTTCTTTAAACAGTTTGAACTTATTGGGTTTCACAGTACTCAATTCGTTTGAGTTCTCTTTTTATTTATTGGGATTTAATGTGCTCAAAATGCTTTGTTTACTCAAATGGATTAAGTTCACAGTACTCAATAGGATTAGTTTTTGAACTTAAATGGTTTGTTGCAAACGGTTTCCTCAAATGGTTTGAGTTGCAATAACGTTTTTGGTTTTACTGTGTACTATGCATTTTGTTGCATGCTACTTGATGCTCATTTTAAGATTTTGAAGGCCAATTTTTCCTAATTCCTGCTGGTACTTTTAAGGCAAACACAAGCTGTATTAATGCTAACCAATGCAGGGCCAAATAGTTATTTTTAGGTTACTTTTGTGTACGATACCATCTTTTTTGATTGTTGTCAGTAGTTACTCATGTAATTTCATGAACATCACCTTAGCCTTCATGTTTGCATTTACTGCAAACTTTGGTTTGGTATTTACCTGCTGTTAAAGTGATTTCAGTGATTGATCAAATGAGCAGGATCTCTGAAATAGTGCTGCACAGTATTAGAAAATCTAACATTGCGATATTGTTTTTTTATTCTGTGATTTTTATATATTGCTATATGAATTCAGTTTCCCTAGACAAGTTAAAATAACTATTTGGAAGAATTGGGATTTAAGAATTGATTGGTATGATTCTGTATGTGCAATGTGCATAAAAAATGCAAGAGATAATCTACAAGCGTAAATAAATTCAATAAAGAAAATGATACCAAATAAATAAACAAATGTTTAATTGTTTTCCAAAGAGTCGAACTGTATTCAGGTATACAGTATTTGAAGAATCTAATGTGAAATAATACTGCATAGTCTTTGTTTTATAAACAATTCAATTAATTATTATTTTGTCAAAGATACAGATGGTACAGTTTCTTAGGCCTTAATGCTTTTAAATCTTCACATAGTCGCAGATGTCAAAAAACACTTGTGAAATGGTCAATTATAGTACAGACTCAACATTGCGTATACTCGCGATGTAACTATTGCGAATAATCACATTGCGATATTGATGCTAAAACGTTATATTGAGCAGCCCTAAAATGTTTTGAGCTTGTCTACTGTTGACCACTTCTCTTGTGTTTGACCTAACACACAAATAATTATAGGATTTGTTTTGAGAGTGCACCAAAATTCATACTTTGTTGGATTTTACCAAAACACACTGATTGCAAACAAACAGGATTAAGATTTTAGTTGCTATTTACATTCTTTTCATTTGTTCATTCGTTCAGTAGCACTTGTGTGTTATGAGGTTGAAACTGTAATGAGCCCTGACTGACAATCTGAGCACTGAAAATGCATGTTAATTTATGGTGGGTACTGAAAAGCGGGCCTTTAGTCTCCATTTTTACATCTTTATCTAGCATAGTTTACCTGCGCATGTACTGGTGAAATCTCATTAAATGGGGTCTTTCAATTACATCTGGCTCTATTCTGATTTACAGTACCCATTTTAGAGAATTGATAATATCAATTCTCCTTTGGATAAATAAACTAATTTGGAACCTTTTTTTTCTTTAAATGCTGTTTCCTTAAAGATTTTTTAGGAAATTATATTTATTATTTTATGGGAGTTGCAAATATTTACTTTAAATTGTTCATATTACATAGAATAACTCTAGTTTTTTTTTTGCTTGAAAGTGAAGACCCCACCCCACGCACCATTGCTCTTACAGTAAAACACATTCTACTGGACTGTCCTGCTTTTAATGACTGCAGAAGGCAGGAAGGCTCTCTTAAGGACATTTTTAGCACCAGGAAACTTTTTAGAATTTTTATCACATATTAACTCTAAAAATCATATTTAATTGATGTATTTATTTGTTTGTTATTTTTAATTGTATATTTATTAATGAAATGTTCTTGCCATGGAAATAACATTTATCATAATCAACTGCTTCATATTTAACTTGTGGTTTGACAGTGCAATACAACAGATCAGATGTACATAAACCACAATAATTCCTCTGGAGTACTTACTAAATCACATTTTCTTTTTGCACTGTACAGTTTGTGCTAAAATGGGTTGAGGCACCAAAACAAATCATATCAATTCTTATGCTTAGATTATTTTGAAATGTTCCTGTTATTTGTGTACTCATCAACTTCTCTATGTTGTTCGCTTTTAGAAACCCCAAAGCTTTTCCGGCTTGAAGTGCAAAATAGCTTTTCTGGCAAAATTTCTCATTCATGTCAACACTTGCTGCACTGGTCTGAGCTTAAATGATTAGTTGTGAATTTTGCTGTGCCAGCAGTCCAGTGGCACATGGCTTTAGACCCCTGAAAGCACCAGAGAGACTAACAAGACGTCTTAAGCACTTATAGGCATACCTCATAAATATAGATTTACTCACTCACTCACTTTCTCCTTATCTTTTTTTTCCCCTCTTTTCTTCAGATTAGGGATGAACTGAGAATGAATGTCAACCAGCAACCTCACATGGCCTCTCCTTATGGGCAGCCTCAGCCAGGGTATCAGGGCTACCCCCAGCCTGGATATGGGGGTGGTCATGTGCCATCAGGATATCCGGCTCAGCATGCACCATATAATGGCCCGGGCTCTGGCTACCAACAAGGTCCACCGCAAGGTAAGAGGGGTTGAAAGTACACA
This sequence comes from Danio tinwini, assembly GCA_903798205.1. Classification (NCBI taxonomy): domain Eukaryota; kingdom Metazoa; phylum Chordata; class Actinopteri; order Cypriniformes; family Danionidae; genus Danio; species Danio tinwini. The sequence continues at coordinate 2,152,098 of CAIGQZ010000217.1, read as the reverse complement.
GTGATTGCGACTGGTTCAGGATACACGTTTATGACAGGTTATCATTCAATAGGACTTTAAGGTGTACTGGGAAAAAAATAGAAAACAACAGTCAGTTTCGTCCCAATCTCCTCTTTTTACCAATCATCTCCTGTTTCACATTTCATTCCCAGTTTTCACTGCTCTGTTTCTTGTATTGCAGGATATTCTCCTTATGCAAGCTTTCCCTCTAAGACTCTCACAACAAACTTAGTCTCTGACCTGTCCTCCTCCTCTCCTCTTGACTTAGGTAACTGGTTTAACTCTGCTTAACAGCCTTTCCTCTTCACTATTTCCTGTGATTCATTATTAAATTTTGTACTTTTTCTCACTATGTTCTCTTTTCACTATAGTCTCAGTATATTATAATTGGAAAACAGTGTAGTATTCATGTTCATTGAGTGAGCATACTGTTATGTACACGTAAATGAAGACAATCTCTTAATGGCACAGAGGGCGTAAACCCCTCTAAAATCCAAAATAATTATTGAATTATTTTTAAATGGTTGTTATTGTAGTGACAAATGTTTCAGTAGCAAATTTAAACAATTTGATGTCCTTAAAAAAAGTAAAAGCAAATCACAGATAACCTGGAGGATGTTTAGATGGTTCCTCTCTGTTGTCCTCTACAGTTTAGATGCACCATTACAGCAAACTTTCCTTTCTCCCTCGCTGCCACAAACCAGGAGAAAACGTTTTTAAAGTAAATGGCGATTCCCAACCTACAGCTTCAATTTAACCAAAAATAATATATAGTTTTAATAAGTGAAAACAAAGCACACAGGCTCAGATTAAATACGTCGCACAGACGAAATCAGTCAATCACACTAATTCAACAAACAATCTGGGGCAGGAGATAGGAGACGCTCGGAACAACAGCAACAGTGGCAACAACGACGGAGATTTGCGACCTGCACCGAGCAGACAGATCCTTCCTTTGTTCCTCTCCTCCGTCTATATACGCTCCCACTCGCAACACAGCTGGACCGCAATCAAGCGCAGCTCTAGAGGGAGAGAGAGAGAGACTTGCGCATGCTCCACAGCGTGCAATGCGAGTTGTGATATGTAATTTGAGTGTTCCTTATGTAATGTCTGAACTAATTTATTGTTCACAAAATATTTAAAGGAAAACCTTTAGGAGGATGAAATCTCATCATCATTTAGGCAAGAATGTTTATGTATGAGATACATAGTCAAAACGTAGTCCTGTGGGAGGTCATCCAACATGTTGCATGGTTGAGCTTAAGGGTTCTGGTTTGGGAAATTTTTCTTATCCTGACAACTGTCTTTTAAACTTTGCTTCCTATTATGCGTGTATTCGTCCATCATAAGAAAGGCAAACATGCCTAAACAAACTTTTAAAATCCCCTGCCATTCTATGTAGGTCCCACATTTTTACAGCTAGATTATTTATTTACCTAAAATGCCTTTTTTTTTTCAAAGATGATCGTAAAAGTTGGAATTAAAAAGTGTAGCTTCAAAATGTATTTATTTGCCTATCCCCTGTTCCCATGAAGGCATGAGAGGACCCCCCACCTCAGGGGCACCACCTGTCTCAGGTGCCCAGAGCTATTCGCAGTTTGGCCAAGGAGAGACTCAAAATGGACCACCTCCAATGGTAGCTCCACCACAGAGGTCAGTGATATCATTTTGCTTTTACTTTCTTATGTTATATGTTAATATACACTCCCGGTCAAAAGTTTAGGGTCAGAAGGATTTTTAAATGTTTTAAAATAAGCTTCTCCTGCTCACCATATTATAAATATTTAACAATTTTTTTACATTTAATAATTGCCACCTTGATGAACAGCACCTTTGACTGGTAGTGTATATTCTTAGTATATTTAGTCTTTGTTGTATTTCACTTTTGTGGCTTATGCTGCATAAATGAGAAAAAAATCATCCCTTATTTTTTAATCCAAAATGAGGTATATAACAATTGCTTCTCTGCTTATCATGGTTTTTCCCCTTTTTTATTTATTTATTTGTTCATTTTAATTGCTTATATAGGCCTCAAGTGTCTCAACCGTACACTCCAAGTGCAGGGAGTCTGTCTGGTCCTCAGCCCCCATACGGCCAGCAGTTTGGATCTCCACCTATCGGCATGCAGCAGATGACCAATCAAATGGCCAGCATGCAGGTTGGCTCCACTGCACCCTCCCCTGCAGGCCCAGGCTATGGTAAAAGACTATTTTGAAAAATGAAACCATAATAATGATAATAATTTGAAGCATTGCTATAATAAACTATTTATTATTTTCTAGCCCCTTCCTCCATGGCTCAGGCTTCAATCTCTTCTGCCTACACGCCTTCAGCTCCTCCAACTTTCCCACCCACCTCCTCAGCTCCCTCACAGCCTCCACCTACTGAAGCTGTGGCTCAGGCTCCCCCTCAGCCCTATTATGGAGCTCCACCTCCTGCTCAGCAACCTTTCCCAAACGCTGTCCCTACGTTCTCCTCCGCTGGCCCTACTCAGCCCCAAGCTCCACCATCTGTTTCTCAACAGTCTTTTCCTCAAGCTCCAGCCGTCTCTCAGCCTCCTTTTTCCACAGCTCCTCCTCCAGGTCCCACACAGTCATATGGGGGCCCACTTCCTCCAACACAGCCCTCATTTCAAAGAGCTCCACTTCCCACTTCCCAGCCCGGTGCATTCCCTGGAGGCCCACCACCCACCTCTACTCAATCTCAACTCCCGGGACCCATGCCACCCCAACCACCAGTTTCCCAGCCCTCACCTTACCACTCAGGTCCCCCACCAACTGCTACTGGGTTTCCACCACAAGTCGGTGCTCCACCAAGGCCTCCCCTTGCTGGAATGCAGGGCCCTCCTATGGCATCACAAGGGCCTCCAATGGCAACGCGTGGGCCACCAGGGGCATCACAAGGGCCTCCAGTGGCATCGCAAGGCCCTTCAATGTCACAAGTTAATCATGTACCCCCTTTACAACCTGGTATGCCACCTGGTCCTATTAATGCTTCCCTGTCAGGGCCACCACCACAGCCAGGAATGCAGGGATATCCTCCTCAGCAAAATGGTGAGCATCAGTATAAAAACATAAAAAACTGAACTTTGAAAAGTAAAAGTAAAAATGAAACTTTGCAAGTCTTTTATTTTAAATATTTACTTTTCAAAAACTGAAATAAACATTATTAGAAGTGATACAATTAGATGTATTAAAATGCACTTAAAATGTTCTAAAAATTAAAAAGAAACTGAAAATATATAATTTTAAATGTTAAATCCAATAAAAGTCTAACTGTAATAAATATTAAATACTATCATTTAATATGCATATAAATGTGTTTACGAAAACTGTACTGCTCTAAAACATTCATACTTTTTTATTCATGACTGCTAATTCTAAAATTAGTATGACTTTTTTGGATCTGTCTATTAAGGGTGTCAATTAATTGTTTCGATGCAGACGCAAACAATTTGGTATCGGTTCAGTAATAATCATAAGCTGTTGTTATGTACTGACGCAATTTATTACATATGCGTTGTATGGCAGTAGCTTACTATGGTGAGGGAAGTGAGCTCAGTTATGCACGTACATTTTGTTATGCGCATTTTCAAAACTGATGCGCATTATGGCGTTTATTAAAGAAAAAAGGTTAAACTTTTTATTTGATAAGAATAGATCCGCTTAAACTATGATGGAAACACTTTTATTGAACAAATTCCAGTATGCACATTAAATTCATGTGATTTTTGTTATGAGATCATGTGATAATAAAAATGTGTGGGAATGGAATAACCAGCAGGCAGAGCACATTGTAAAACATGTAAAATGTTGTTTTGGTCAGTCTAAAATGCCTTACCATTTAACTATTAGTATTATTATATAGTGTTATTATATTATTAATGACCTCCAAAAGTGTGCTCTGCTTATCACGCCTTCAAACGCCACCATGCATTCATTGCATGTCGGCATTAAGTCTTCTGGGGCGCAAGTCATTTAATAAATAAAGAAAAGCTTTATGCAGCTTCTCCTACAACAGCAAATTCCATTTTTACTTTTGATATTTGGTGCTAGTTAATCAGGAAGTGGCGATTTTGTTCGCTTTGACTCATCAGATGGAAACGCTGCTTTATTTGCACGTCTTTTATGCGATTATTCCAGTTTTGCGCATTTCATTTGCATCTTTGGATGGAAACATAGCTAATGTTAAGTTATTTCCCTAACAGGTGCTTTTGGGCAAGTCAGAGGTCCTCAGCCTGGCTATGCAGCACCACCATATTCTGGCCAGCCAAACTATGGAGCACCACCTGCTGCACCTGCCCCAGCTCCAGCTGCCCCAAAGAGACTGGATCCTGATTCCATCCCAAGCCCGGTATGAACTTTCCACATCTGACATGCACAACAAGATCATTCTCCACCATTCCCTCCCACTGTTTTGGAGTTAAATGTATTTATCCACCGTTTTCAGTACTAATGCACTTCCATACACAATCATACACAACTGTATAGTGTCAATCAGTAATAAAGTATATTTATGTACATAGATCTGTGATGTGCTTGTGTTAAGAGGCTTCGCTCTGGAGTCTCCTGTGTCTGATGTGCATGCACTATGGCGGCTTTTAGCAAACATAACATCCATATTCAAGTTTTTTTTAAGGCTTGGAAATTGTGCACGTGCCGCCACGCAATAACTGCACACGTCTCCTGTACTGCCTGCTAAACAATGTGATTAATCATTGGTAATTCTAGGCTTGAAATAAAAACAGAGGAACTGTAACTGTAGTTACACTTCTGTTTATCTTTTTTGCTTTCTCTTTCTTTTTCGTTTGTTTTTGCTTCTCTCTCCCTCTCTCTCCCTCTCCTCTCTTATAATTTGCTGACTAAATTGTTAAAATGTAAAGCAAACCTCTGACATGCCGCCTGTGCAGAAAACAAGACATAGAATAGACCCAGACGCAATCCCCAGTCCAGTAAGTGCCTCGTGTCTCTCTGCTGTTCTGTGTTGTTTTACTGTATCTCTGTTTCTTACTCATGGGGATGCCAATGATTCAGTCTAAATGAAAAGAATGTGTACCAGATAACCTCCTTACTGAGATCATCCGTTAAAATGAAGTTCACTTGAAAATTTGAATTATCTTTTACTTGCGCTCATGTTTTTTTATTTTTTAAAATGTGGCTGCATGAAATCTGATAAATCTAGCATTGCAATATTTTGCTGTGATATATACTGCAATATTAATACAATTTTATCAGATGACTTGTATCTCTATTTGGAAACAATTCATCAATTAACACTACCTGACAAAAGTCTTGTCCTCTATCCCAATTGTAAGAGCAACAAACAATAACTTGACTTCTAGTTGATCATTTTGAAAAAATGGCAGAAGGTAGATATTTCTGATGAATCATCTGTTGAACTGTATCCAAATCATCACAAATACTGCAGAAGACCTGTTGGAACCCGCATGGACCCAAGATTCAGTCCCACAGAAATCAGTCAAGTTTGGAGAGGAAAAATCATGGTTTGGGGTTACATATGGTATGAGTGTGTGCGAGAGATCTGCAGAGTGGATGACAACATCAACAGCCTGAGGTATTGAAACATTTGTGTTGCCCATTACATTACAAACCAAAGGAGAGGGCAAATTCTTCAGTAGGATAGTGCTCCTTTTTATACTTCAGCCTCCACATCAAAGTTCCTGAAAGCAAAGAAGGTCAAAGTGCTCCAGGATTGGCCAGCCCAGTCACCAGAATGAACATTATTGAGCATGTCAGGGGTAATATGGAGGAGGAGGAGGCATTGAAGATGAATCCAAAGAATCTTGATAAACTCCGGGAGTCCTGCAAGAACGCTTTCTTTTCCATTCCAGATGACTTTATTAAGAAGTTATTTGAGTCATTGCAGAGATGGATGGATGCAGTCTTCCAAGCTCATGGGAGTCAAACACAATATTAATTTTTTATTTGTAGTGCACCGTGACTTTATATTCTATACTGTACATTATTTCTGTTAAGTGATAAGACTTTTGTCTGAGCAAAGTCAGAGCTTACTGTCCTAATCAAATAATTAAACATCAAGGCATGATCATATTTTATTTTGGTAAAATAAGCGTAATCTAGTGGCCTTTGCCTTTTATATAAGCCACTTCTGATACCAAATGATCAACTAGAAGTCATTTGTTGTTCTTAAAACTTGGATAGGCGACAAGACTTGTAAACAATCTACAAGCATAGATTAATACAATAAAGGAAAAGATACAAATTAAATACACAATGTTTTATTGTTTTCTGAGGAGTTCGTACTCAGAAACAGTAACTGAACAATCAAATGGGAAACAGTACTGCAAGTCTCGTTGTAAAAAATAATTCCATAAAATTAATTGTTATTAAAGTTACAAATGGTGCAATTTCAGCATTGCATATCCTGCGATGTGACTATTGTGAACGATCACATTGCTATATTGATGTTGAAACAATGTATTGTGCAGCCCTAATATATAGATATAAAAAAATTTAAGATCTCCCAACTTAAAAAGTTTTGTTTTTTTTAAAAGCGGAAACTAAGCCATATTTGAGAACTAAGCCATATTTTAAGTTCAAGTTGAATTGAATGATGACAGAAGTTCAAGTGGGTTTTCATGCTCGTATCTTTTTTTCCACTGAAAAAACTTTTTTTTCACTTTTTTTTGTATTTATAAAAGAAAGCTACAATTCTTTCCAGAAAATGTCTGGAGGTGTGCCATGGGTGGTTCTACTCAGTCAACTGTAAATGCGGCTAGTTTCCGCTTAACGGTTGTATATGCAACCTGTCATATACAACTAAAAACACACTTTGTAGCTATTGTCCAGCAACTCCGTTGTGTGTGCATTCTGCCATGAGAAGTGGCCATATAAGGAGCTCCACACTTAATGACATAACAAGAGCCATTTTCGAAAAAAAAAAAACCTTTCCAAATACTTTTTTGATAAAGGAATACTCTGCCTTACATGCAAATTGTTTTTTACACTTTGTCTCTAACACTGTAAATAACCCTGAATGCAGAAATTGCACGAATACCTTCTTCCTTTTAAATTTTTTAGGCTAACCATCCCTTTAAGTCACATAACAATTTTAACAATTTTGGATGAATGACTCTGGTATTTTACACCATTTAGACTTGTCATTGGTACCCACCCAAAACTGTACCTATCTGCTCTCCTGCATGCTACAAAGTGATTGTGTGTGCATGACAAAGGTGTCAAACTTCGTTCCAGGAGGGCCACAGCT
>CAIGQZ010000217.1:2114404-2134850 GCA_903798205.1 Danio tinwini | reverse complement strand
ACACACATATACATATATATATATATATATATATATATATATATATGTATATGTGTGTATATATGTATGTATATGTTTTTTAAGTTTAAAGCCAAAACAAAGTCAAAAGCCAAATTAAGTTTTGTATTAAAGGGCACCTATGATGAAAATAATCTTTTGGAAACTGTTTGGACAGAACTGTGTTTAAGTATAGTCTGTCCACAGTCATACTGGAGTGATATAAACACAAGAAGTCTCTTTTGTTATTTTATTTTTTTTTTCTTATGTTAAAAATAGGATCCAAATCTCCTATTTTAGCGCTGACCGCAACGGGACGTAGGAGTGGGGTTTCCCTGCCCACTGAATTGATTGACAGCCATGTATTAACATGTCTCCATAGTAACGGTTATAATCATATTTACAAGACAGAACGTTCGTAATGTAACCGGGATTAAACTATCTCTCCAGCTATCTATGATCAGCAGCACCTTAAGAATGAGTTTTACAAGTTTAAAACGATTCTAAAACGGTGCATGTTTGTAATAATGACAGTAAAATTGCTTCGTAATTCTTCACCACAGCCGCATGTCAGTACAATTATAAAAGAAGACACTTCAATCCTGGTTCATGGACTTAAATCAGGTTTATTTTGTACATTAACATAACAATGTCCATGTCAATTTTATAACGACATTGTGTGTGACTCATTTTTGTAGAAGGGCTTGAATTAACTCCACAACAAATACATTAAATAACTGTTGGAAAGTTCTTACTGTAGTAAGGGAGATCTGCTTTATTCTTGTCTGTCACTGTGCTGCTTATGTGTGAGATGCAGCAGGAGAACAACACCCATTAGAGCAATAGTGAGCGATCTCTTTGGCCCTCACACACAACCAAAACCGGCTCATTTGCATTAAAGGCACAGACAACAAAAACAGCTACAAAGTCAAAACCACTCAAATTTCCAATATACACAAGTATAATAAATAATCTGATGGGTATTTTGAGCTTAAACTTTACAGACACATTCTGGAGACACAAAAGACTGGTCTTAAATCATGAAAAAGGGGTCAAATAGGTGCCCTTTAAAGTCTTAAAACAAAATGATTCATGTCCTGTCTAAATAGGTTCACTGTGTGCCATTTATGTACATATAAAATAAAATAATATAAAATATCCATCAAATCTTAAGTGTTTGTCAGTTCATGAAATATTTTTTATTTGTTACCTTTTGATTTTTCAATCAAGCTAAAACAGAACAAAATTAAACTGTAATGGCTTTTGTTCCATTGTCACCAGCATGCAATGAATCTTGTAATAGTCCGGGCCGAGAAGGATCCATCTGTTGTGTCTTTCATTGCCTTGGAATCAAAGGATGCATCTGGAGGCTGTGTTTGAAGGAGACTTCAAATTGGGGCAGCCTTCATCATGCCAGTGTGACTCAGTTGACCTTTGAATGTGTCCTTCGAAAGATGCAGCCTCCGAGTTGCAAATGCTTTACTTTTTTTGATCCCATTTACATCATTCAAAATGTCCTTTCTTGGTGATAAAGCAGAATTTCCAACAGCTTTTGCTCTATGGTCATTCTTTGACTTGAATGACCTTTTAAAAAATAATTCTGGTAACACTTTACAATAAGGTTGTGTTAGGTATTGTTAGTTAATGGATTTACAAACATGTACCAACAATGAACATTACATTGATCACAGTATTTTCGTTAACGAACATGAACAAATACAGTCATTCATTGTTAGTTCAATTTAACTCGCAGTGCATATTTAATAAAACAGTTGAAGTCAGAATTCTTATCCCCTATGTTTATTTTTTTCCCAATTTCTGTTTAATGGAGAGAAGATTTTTTTCAACACATTTCTAAACATAGTAGTTTTAATAACATTTATTTTATCTTTGTCATGATGACAGTAAATAATTTTACTAGATATTTTTCAAGACACTTCTATACAGCTTAAAGTGACATTTAAAGGCTTAACTAGGTTAATTAGGTTAACTAGGCAGGTTGGGGTAATTAGGCAAGTTATTGTATAATGATGGTTTGTTCTGTAGACAATCGAAAAATATATAGCTTAAAGAGGCTAATAATTTTGTCCTTAAAATAGCTTTTAAAAAATTAAAAATTGCTTTTATTCTAGCCGAAATAAAACAAATAAGACTTTCTCCAGAAGAAAAAATATTATAAGAAATACTGTAAAAATGTCCTTGCTCTGTTAAACATCATTTGGGAAATATAAAAAAAAAAAGAAATTCAAAGGGGGCTAATAATTCTGACTTCAACTGTATATTAGTAAATGCTCAACTGTGATTAATAAATGCTGTACAAGTAAATTCTTACTTGTTTAAATTCTTATAAATTCTTTATTAGTTCATGGTAGTAAACACGTTAACTAATGAAACCTTTTTGTAAAGTGTGACCATAATTCTAATATACTAATTTGAATTTGAAAGAGCACATTCTTCTCCAAATATGAACGTCTTTGCATGTCTCTCTTGTTCATTTGCAAATATGACCCCTCATACAGAAAAAAATCCTAATTGACTAAATATGTTCATCTGGCTTTTTATTTGTAAATAAACAGTTGAAACAGTCAGTAATGTTTTTTTTTTATTTACGAAGAATAGAATAAATAGTGTACATTACAAAAAGCTGCAAATAAATTAGCAAACAGTTTAGCCTATTAAAATAAATAGCTATTATTAAGAAATGTAATCAAGTTTTCAAATCTCATTATCCTTTTCTTCGCTGTATAATTAAAAAAATTTGATTAAAGAGCAGCGACTTAATCTCTCATTTAGATTTTTTATTTGATCACATTAAACAACAGAGGTGTCACATCTGATTGCTTTCCTAAGTGTTTATGCTCTTTTAAGACTAAATTTTTTGTGTTTAACAGAAAACCCACCAAGATTGACATGTTTAGATTTTATTGTGTATATGTCTGTTCAAACAGGCACCCAAAACCCAAAGTGTCCACTTTCGCTTCACTTTAAATCGCGTGTACAGAATCCGTTTGGGAATCAGCATCCATTTATCACTATGGAGAGCGTCTGACAGTCACACACCGCTAAATGAACCGACTGTTTTGAGGATAGCATAGGAGGGGCACTGGTGCCTGTAATTGAAATGAAGGGAATCCTGCCGTTTTTATATTTATTTTAAAGCGTCACATTTCAGAGGAAGGGGGCGTCCCCTGGTGATTTGGTGGTATGGGTAGTGTATAGGGAGGATCGGCTCTTTAATATTTATTGCCATCCTTCATAGAAAGATTGAAAAAAACTGGAAAATACTTTTACATGATGATAGCGGGATAGAATTGTAAAATACCGGAGAATCCTGAAAAAAAAAGAGGTTTGACGGGTATGAATGAGACAAACAATTGAACAAAAACTCCATAATTACTTGAGTAAACCGATACTCATTCACACCATTTTTGCATGTGATTATTTTTTATGGGTGTGTAAATACATATAATAAATACATGTACAAATAAAAAAATAAACACACAAAAGAAGCAACAAAGAAACATGAAGGCCACATTCAGACTACACACATATATATATATATATATATATATATATATATATATATATATATTTATATATATATATACTTAGTAATAATTTTTTAGTAGTAGACCGCTTTCAAAGAGGTACAACCATTGTTTTATAATGGTTTACAGTGTGGGTTTAATTTCTCTGTGGTGCTGTGGCAGGGATCCGGGCGACAGACTTCTTCGGCTCCTTCTACATGAGCAACACCACAGATGTAGAGCTTGCAGGACTAGACTGTGACAAGACCGTCACTGTAGAGTTCAGACATGACGACAAGCTCAGCGAGGAGACTGGAGCTCTCATGCAGGTCTGTGTCTAGTCTTACACACATGTGAAGTGTCAGCTACACTGAATTCAGTCCCCTCAACATTTAATGATCCAAGCTGTGCTCACCTTTGTTTCCTGTGTGTGTGTGTGCGTGTGTGTCTCTCGTTTCAGTGTGCTGTTCTGTACACCAGCTGCAGTGGCCAGCGACGACTAAGAGTCCATAATATGGCGGTCAACTGCTGCTCTCAGCTGGCAGACTTGTACAGGAACTGTGAGACTGACACCATCATCAACTTCTTTGTCAAATATGGTGAGTGAAACCATCGGATCAATACCTTCTCTATGGGCAAGATCAGTTACTCCAAAAACATTTTTAATTTAGTTGTCTTTTTTTTCTCCCTTCTCTTTCTATATATATATATATATATATATATATATATATATATATATATATATATATATTTTTTTTTTTTTTATAAGGCTGGGCGATTAATCGAAAAACAATCGAAGTTGCAATCTACATTCAGAACCTATAATCACTGTAGTTTTTCCAGGTTGATTTTTTTTCGATTACTTTCGCAATTATGTGTGGAGTCACATGACCCCACTCTGTTCATACTTCTGCGTCGAGCTCGTGCATATGGTCCGGGCCAGTCACATACCCCTCGCCGTGGCCAACGCTGACACGCACCTCTCAAAAAGCAGATGTATAAATGCATGACTATGTGCAAGGCAGGTGCCGTGAATCGCCGGCGAGCACTCGATGCAGAATTATAAACCAGAAGCTGATTTATACTTCCACTTTGTAGCCACATCTGATCTCTGGTCAAGTAGGACGATGAACCCATTCTTGAACCTTACTTTGCACTACACTGACCATGATTGGAAGCTGCACCAGAGATGCCTTAAGACGGCATATTTTCCATTACATTAAAATTATTATTTACATTAGAATATTTGTTTGCAGAAGATGCAAAAATACACTGTTTAAAAATTATTTACAGGATATATAAGAGTTATATAAGTTAGAAAAGATTCTGCTTTTTTACTTTTAATATGAAAAACATTAAGTTATTTATTTTCACTTTTTTATTTTAGGCAGTGTACGTTTTAATTTTAGTTGTTCAAATGTTGATGTTCAATATAAAATCAGAGATAGTAGATAGTCGGTCTCCTTCAATTATTTAACAATAAAGTAATGCACCCTACATTCAAAAATCTTTCACTTGTAATGTGAGCATATTTACTGTACAAAACCTGTCAATGAATTATGAAGGCAAAAAAAATAAAATAAGTAAATTAATCGTTCATTAATCGTAATCAAATTAAAATGTTCAATTAATCGAGATTTTAGGCCAAATGGCCCAGCCCTAATATTTGATTGATGGTCATAATAATCAACACATATCATTGTTTAGCACAATATTGGTCATTTTAAATGTTACAATGTGATTTTGACTAAGTTGACTTGTATTTTCAGCATATCGGAGTGTACTCAGCAGTCCTACAAAGAATGTACGTGATAGCCTGGTGAATCAGTGTGCACAGATCTTGGCCTGTTACCGAAAGAACTGTGCCAGTCCATCTTCAGCGGGGCAGGTAAATATTGGAATCTTACTGTCATAACCCACACACTAAAACATAATTTGTTTTGGAACAACTTTTGAAGAATTGAAATGTTACAAGAGCTATTTTCAAGTTGTTACATCATTTTACATTGAATATTATGTGTCTATTCAATTTATTTTATTTTTCATAATTGCTGGAGATTAAATGAGAAATAAGCCATGTAGTACTAAAATATAATTGCAGTTATTTAAAAAATATACTTGGTTCACCCAAAACAAATTATTTGCTATCCTTTTTTTTCACCGAATAGTCCCAAATGTGTTTTTTTCCTTTGTGTTCAACAGTAGGAACAAAGTCAAACAGGTTTGGAACTATTTGAAGGTGAAAAAAATGGAAGGCAAATTTAAATTTTGAGGTAAACTAGGCATATACAGTGTGGGGAAAAGTATTAAACGCATGTTTTTTTTTTGTTTGTTTTTTTTTCTGGGAAAAATGTTCTGAAGGAGCAATTGAATGGGATTTAAGCAGATTTTGGTAGAAATCCAAATAATATAAACAGAAATAAAACCATACAAAAAATCTGATAAATGAGTTCTGTGTAAAATTAAAGAAATGACACAAGGAAAATCTGTACTGAACTACTGAAATGTATTTAATACTTTATATAAAAGGCTTTTTGGTGATGGCAGCTTAAAGATGCCTCTCATATGGAGAATTCACATAAATTCCTCAGGTGTGGGTTTTTCACAGACAGAGTGCAAAAATCTTGATGGCTCAGTGGGTCTCGTCTATCAAATCTAATCTTTATTTTGTATTTTCTATTGAATTCGAGTCAGGTGATTTCCTGGGCCCTTCTACAGGAGGATTTTCTTTCTCTGAAACCATCTGAAATGTCCACCCTGGTTTTATTTTCATCCTCTTGCTAATGTAGATGTTGGACTGAAGCAGCTAATATTAATTTGCAAAGACGAAGGGCAGAGGGTTGCTGAAGAACTTCTGAGAGATTTCACTGCCTTTCTACACCTCCCTTTCTTCATGTGTTCAATACTTTTTTTTTCCTGCAGCATTTTATTTTATTACACATAACTTAATTTGTAAACTAATTAATGTTGTTTTCTTTGCAAATATGGGTTTCTTTGGTGGTTACCAACATCTGGGGAAAATTTCAAGTCAACAGCACCTTTAAAAATGATTTCTGAGAGAAATGGTGACGTGTTGAATACTTATTTCTCCCGTTGTATTTTCATAATTAAAAGAATGTTGGAAACAGGAGGCTATTGACAGGCTAGTAGAAAAAAATATATGTAAATGGCTAGTGGCTAAATGTGATGACTTACAGAAACATAATATAACTAGTTGTTGTTGTTAGGAAAACTATCTCTGTAAAAATGTATTATTTGTACATTGTATCATTTTCTTGTCTGTCGTTTGTGTGCAGTTGATTTTGCCAGAATGTATGAAGCTGCTGCCTGTGTATCTAAACTGCGTGTTGAAAAGTGACGTTCTGCAGCCCGGGGCGGACGTCTCCCTGGATGACCGTGCCTACTTGAGACAGCTGGTCAGCGCAATGGATGTGGCAGAGAGCCATGTGTTCTTCTACCCTCGGCTGCTTCCGCTGGTGAGAGACAAACACAATACTATCAGCCCATTTTATATTGTAATAGAGCTGTTATGGTTACAGTATGTCCACTGTTTCTCTGCAGCAAAAGCTGGATGCGGAGAGCACATCACTGCCTGTAGCTGTCAGAGGCTCCGAGGAGAGACTGTCCAGAGGAGGAGTCTACCTGTTAGAGAACGGACTGAACATTTTCATTTGGGTCGGGGTCAATGCCCAACAAGAACTGCTTCAGAATATATTTGGCACACCTGCCTTCAGTCAGATAGACCCCAGCATGGTACGACCCCTTATGAATGATATGTTTATGTAAATCATAAATATTAAGCATAAACTGTTTGCTTTTACATTAATGCAAAAATGGCTTTGTAACACCAAGTATCGATTGTGAGCACAGATTAGACTTCATTCATTTAACGCAGGACTGTTGAACTAGTTTTGCATGCTGTATGTTTTTTTAAATATTTTGCGCACATTGGCAATTTTTTGTATGTGTGTGTGTGTTTTGCTGGTTTAGACCTCTCTGCCGGCTTTGGATAATCCTTTTTCAAAGAGACTGCAGGAGATTATCGAGTCCATCAGGGCACAGCGCTCACGATACATGAAGGTAAATATGTCACAGGGCTTGATATTATGGTTTTGCAGAACTGAAAAAGTAGTTTGCTTTGGTGACTGGTTCCTTTTTTACTCTTCAGTGCAATGATTTTATAGGTAGCAAAATGATGCAAACTTTAGCAATGTAAATTCAAGAACAATTATCCAGGATTTATGCATGGCATCGGGATATAAAAAACAGGAAGTAGTTCTCAGTCCAGATTAAAGTTCAATCTGTGATTATTTTTCTCTATGAAAAGTGTAATGATCACGTAAATGAGTGAACAAAATAAAAAGTTTTTAGTTGTCATTTAGACGGAAAATAGTATTCAAGAAGAAGTTTAGTTTGCATTCACACTGCCCTCAAGTCTTCAACTCTTTCCGGTCCACCTGGACATGCTGAGATTTATTTGTGTATTTTTAATAGACTGATGCTGCATTTACACCAATGCGTTTTTGTTTTTAAAATCTCATTTTAGAATAAAAATGTTCCTTGTTTGTATCTGCGTTTTTACTACATTTCAGGAAAAACGATCTCTATCCACACTATTCAGTATAAAATGCATGATTCCCACATTGTGTATGTGCATATCTTGTCTGCATTCATACTTGCCATTAGCTGGTGGCATAATAGTCATATGAGTGGGACTTGAGGAATCAGGGAATAATGTTAAATTCTCCAGAAAACCAATCAGAGAGCAGTTGTGGATGGATGCATCTCCATTTTCAAAGTCTGCGTTTGAGGCTACATTTACACTAATCCAGAAAGCAGCATTTTCCAGGGCTCCATGTTTACACTATCAAATTAAATTGACTCTCTTACCTGCGTCATATTCGCCTGGCATGTATTTACTTTCCATCTCTTTGAAAAGTTGTGGCAAAATGCGTCCGTTTTTCGAAAGCCTCCATTTTCACCGTCCACACTGCAGTACTGAAACAGTTGAGTTTTCAAATTTATTCACTTTAGACAGCATTTTCAAAAAGATATGTTTTCATTTTCCTAAAATCTCCATTTCAGTGTGGACGGAAGGCCAAAATGAAGGGAAAATATGAGTTTTTATATGAAAACGTATTAGTGTGGATATGGCCTCAGTCTGTCTACACTTAAAGGAAACCCCAGCATTTTCACTCGAGTCTCAAAACATTTTGTGCTCTCTGCCAGCGAAAATCATGTCGCATGCACCCAAAGCAAACCTCTGCAAACACAGCGATGACGTCACATTTGCTGTGCAGACTCAAGCAAACTAATGAATGCAGCGAGTATAAACCAGGCTTCATGCTCCACACTGATGCGCCACTTCTGCGTGCAGTATGAAAGCTCTAATCCACTAACATGGACTCAAAAAACACTCGCTGCTCACGCATGCGGTGTGAAACAGGCGTGAGATCTGTGAATAAATTAGATTTGATTACTTTTCTGCTGTTAATTGTTTTGTTTTTATCATTCATATTTAGAATTTTACTTGACGTTTAGCCTACTACTTATTCACTTACGTTCCACTAATTTACAAACCCAAGAATGAATGAATCGACCCTCTTATTGTCTTTCAGCTCATGGTGGTGAAGCAGGAAGACAAGCTGGAGCTGATCTTCAAGCACTTCCTGGTGGAGGATAAGAGCAACAATGGCGGAGCCTCTTATGTGGACTTCCTGTGTCACATGCACAAGGAGATTCGTCAGCTCCTGAGCTGAGTGTCAGGTCCCCTCTCTCCTCCTCCTCCTCCTCGGCTCTGTACTCAGAAGCGCTTTAACTTTTTATTTAACATAATAAACAAAACCCCCTTTGCCCATCATCTTCTCTTCCTCAAATATAATCTCATCCGCCGTGACTCTTGAGGATGACGCCACCTCGTAACGGAAATAATGTTGCTCCGTGAGATCACGCTATTCGTTTGGTTTTTAGTGGTGGGAGTTTTAACCAGACCTTCTCCTCCTCTCATTTGATGACAGGCTGGTGAGACTGTGTGTGTGTGTGTGTGTGTGTGTGTGTGTGTGTGTGTGTGTGTGTGTGTGTGTGATAGAGAGTGAGATGTGCTGTTAATACTGCTCTACGGCTGATCTGGGATCAGGATGTGAAACCACAATTAGGGCTTAAACCGATTTATGAAAACGAACAGCTAGCGGGTTTTAGAGTGTGTTTGACTGTGAACGTCGATGTTGATTGTACTGGGTGTTCTGTGAGAAACACTAGCACTGATTAATGGTCTCTAGGTGACCATTATCTATTCTAACAGTAAAGATAAATCTAGAGCTACTCCGAATACAGTGAAATGAAGTCCCTTATCTTTATTCCAGTGTGAATCGAAAACCGTTTTAGAACAAAATATATTCATGTCCAGTTATTTGTATTTCTTTCTGCTTAATTTTAGTTTCCCGTTTGATTTCTCTCTCTCTCTCTCACTCTCTCTCTCTCTCTGTCAACCTTGGCCTTATTGATGCTCTCTCCTTTTGCGTCCGTTATTCTGTCGATCATGTCCAGCTGTTGTCATTTTCACCTTTTTAATGTGTGCGAAAAACCAAGCGGACTCTGTGGGAGCTTGAAGTGTGCTGTTAATCATTGGAAATGTCTTTTACTCTGAGACCACCTTAAAAATTCTATGCATCGACTTATCTTTAAACAAACAGAGGGAAAGCTGTTCAAGAGCCTGGGAGGAATATTATCTCTCTTATTTCTCCTCTATCACCCTCATTCTGCATAAGAAACAGATATGCTTAAAACTGGTACGTTAGTGTCATTTCTGGGTCCTGATAAGGAATATGGATTTCAACAGGGAGTTGAATTTCAGATTGTCAAGATCCTTCAGTAATTGGGCATGTATTACAGAATCACGCTGGCATTCATTGAATTTCTCTTTTTAAGTTTTTGTTTGGTTCTTTACTGTACGGTCTGTTAGTAACCTGTATGTGCTTGGTTATGTATCTGTTATGATTTACTATTATGATCTGAATCTGAAGGTTTGTGGTTCTTGGGCAGATGCATTTTTATTCTGCCCTGGAGTATTATTCATCTTTGTGCAATGGAAGCCTTTGCTGAATAAGTGAAGTGCAGGACTCATTTAGAAACTGACCCTTTCTAACCTTTTTTTTTTTTTTTTTTTTTTTTTAAACGAGGGACGTCAAGCACATGCGGGATTGTGACCTTAAAAGCAATCAACACTGAATACCTTGTCATCACATTTATTACATGTACAGAATTAAAAATCACATTTTAAAAATGATGTCAAGCTAGCGTGCTTTGTTGAATCTTTAAGTGAACTGCACATGATGTTTGGGCACGTTGAAGATTAATGTCTTTTACTTGGTCCTTTCTGAAGTATATCTTTATCCGAGATTGCAGAGCTCTTTTATATAGAGAGATGTGTGTGTGTGTGTGTGTGTGTGTGTGTGTGTTTTTGGAGGTGCTTCCTGGTGAGGTTCTCTTTAGAACTGAGGGATCGGCCTTTGAGGTTTTATTTTTTTAATGTTTGTCTCTAACCCATATGTGTTTTTAATAGCCATAGACTCTTTAATGTCTTTCAGAGTTGTCTTCTTGTTTCATCTATGCCTCCTGACTGCAAATAAATGCCTATATCTATTCCTTGATCGACTCCAAAGTCCCTTTCAAGAAATAGTGTAATGTTAGAAGTTGCTGGACCACATTTATAAAAAATAAATTCAGAGCAGCATTAAGTCTTACATAAACTGCCTCATGTTCTTTGGACTCAAACAACATTCAAAAATAGTTTTTAGTATTTAATTTACCGTCCTGAGGTCAGTTCTTCGTATGTGGATTACTCAGTTAGCTGGATTTGGTTATTGATGATTTGACATGATCTAGGATTGTTTTTGTACTTCAAAAGTCATCCGAAAGCTGTTGGTCTGGTAGCGCAAACGTGCTCAGGAGCAGGCTTATTTCATATAAACAGGATTAGATCGGGCCATTTCATGCAAAATTGAAAGTACTGAAAGTATGTATGAATGTTATTTATAAAAATAGTTTTAAACAATGATATAATATATCATTGAATTATATTAGAAAAAATATATAAAATAGTAAAAAAAAAATAATACATAAAACTGTTATGCAATCTACAGTCCAAAATAAACTGTCAAAGGAGTGTTCTCTTACCAAGAGGTTCAAAAAGAACATTTATTAATATGGACTGTTTAGATACAAATGCACTATTTTAAGGTATCGACCCAGCTTTGGTACAATTTGTGTATAAGAGACATAGCCAATATTCAACTTTTTTATATATATATATATATATATATATAGCAAAGGAATAATAATTTATGCAGTCAAGCACATGTTTTGACAGCTAATATGCCAGTGATTTGACACCTTTACTAATATCAAAATGTTTTTTGATGCAAAATTAATTTAAACAGCCCTTTATTAAGAAACTTGAATAGACCTAAAATCTAAATACTAATACTAAAATCCGGTCTAAAAGTAAAACTAAATAAATGGCTAAATACTCTTGACCCATGAAAGTGTAACGCATGCAGCGCACAACAAATGTGGAAAGTTTTTGCGTATCATATTTGACAAACAGAATTGTGTATAATTTTGCTCACATGGATAATTGAATATTAATCAGATGATCTCATTACGCTGCTGTGCTGTCAGCCAATTGTTGCATTGCTGATCATGATTTTGAGGATCGATAGATCTGTCCTTCACAACACGCAGCGATCTCAGATCAGTTCATCCAGACATTTTAATCTGACTCGCAAACTTGTTTGAAGAACCAAATTAGCCAGAGAGCAGTTATTAAGATTGAAAGATCCAGAATCTGCCAAATCGACTTAGATCATTTAAGCGAGGTAAGAAATATGGAAGTATGGAAAAAAAGTATGGATTTATTTTTTTTTTCATGAAAAAATCACTCTTTTTGCACTGATCTCTGATCTTAATCTCAGCTCACAGCACAGGCCATGTCTAAAGCGTCAGACATTTTTAAAATTAACCTTAAGCTGCGTTATGTAAGTGAATGAGCTGGACTTCAGGGGAAGTGATGTGATGTGACGCTTGCATTAAAGGTGTGGTTGTTCACTTTTACAGTCTATTGAGTATTGACCTTATTCTTCACGTACGAGCGGGCGCAGTCATTTCAATCTTTTTGGCTCGAGACTTCCGGTCTTATTTTCTTAAATTCAATTTTAGATGTTAAAAACAGCTCGTTATTCTGCTTAATGTTGCAAACTGATATCTTATTATATTATTCTGCTTTGTCTGTAGTCATGAACACACTTGTTTGTAGAGCAAGTAGTTTGACCGTTTTCTAGTTTATCATTCCTAGTCATTTCTCCCATAGGCAGCTGAATCGGAAATTCTTAAAACCATCGCAAAAACGAGCGCACGTCAGCATTGAAGAATAAGGTCAATAGAGCGAGTGCTTTTTTAAATTTTTTTTTAATGAATAATGAATATTACACTGTTAATGTTAAACACCACTCACTCTACTGTGCAATAGTCTGGACTCGGTAAGTTTATTTTGATGTAAAATGATTAAGAAGCAATGCATTAAATTAATTGACAATGTCTATATAAAGACATTTTGTTAATGTTTTAAAATTAATTTACAAATAAATGTTAATTTTAACTTTTTTTTGTGGAATTATTTTTTAAGAAAACAATTTTTGATTATAAGTTAATTAAGTGAATAATAAACATTATTGAATTAAAGTATAACTGAAAATCAGCAATCAATGAAATAAATTATATTTTAAACTAGTCCATTAATGATTTATATACTTTTTAAAATGTGTTTAAGTTTAAACAATATCTGCTAATTGACAGTACAAAGTCTAGTTATTCACAATGCTGATTTGTTACTTATTTGTTGTCTGGTACTGAAATTAAACCCATATATCAGCAGTTTAAACTTCAATGTTTTTGTTGTTGGAGTCTGTAAGCTGTAAAGGCACGCCCTCTTCTGGAAAGGGGCGGAGAAAAGCAGCTCATTTGCATTTAAAGATGCACAAGGGACATGGTGCAGTGATGCCACTTATTACACTGTAATAAAAATGCAGGGTTCCACACAATTCATTCATGTTGTCCCAACACAAATCAATTAAGTTAGCTTAACAAATTTAAGTGGATTGAACATAAAACAATTAAGTTGTCCTTAAAATAATCTTAAGAATTGTGTTTTAGCTTATTTTTAATAAGTAATTTGAACGAGCAGCAAAAATATCTTAATATTTAATGTTTTGTATACAAAAACACAAATAGTTTTTGATCTGAGGTGAACGGTTTTCAGATCTCATGTTTATTTTCCTTTGACCCACTGCTGTGTACAAAACACATTAAATGCATTATAGTATTTTTAATGCTGAAGCCTTTGAATTAATTTTTAAAAAAATTGATAACAAAAGACACAAGATGGCAGCAGCTGTGTTTGTATGAGAACAGTTTCCAATACCTGGATGTATGTTATTCAGTGTTACTATAGACGATGGACATTTATACACACATGATTGTCAAAACAGACCAATCAAAATCAAGTATTCCATGTTTTTTTTTTTTTTTTTATAATCTTCCAATGCAGATGTAACATTTTTAAGAGGCAGAATATTATAAGGCAGCAGCTGCAGTCTCTCAACCATCTCATAGTCCTCATTCCCTCTTACTCTCTCTCTCTCTCCCTCCATTATAGACCTGATTAAAAGCGATATCTGCTCAGGCGCATAAGCTTCAGGAGTGTTTGTTGTCTGTATTGCTCAATTTCTGACACACACTGATGCGGTGTGTCCCACTCTTCCTCTGCCAGAGTTTCATGGTGTCAAGCCGACATAAAGTTTGCTTGTATGCATGTGGATTGTTAAGAGTTGTCAGAACGAACTATTTGCTCACACACAAATCTAGTAGTTTTTTAACCTTCAGACAAAAGGAAAAAAATGTTGATGACTCATCTTGCACTCCAGATGTTCGTCCAATCAGATTCTCTCTAGAATAAAAGCAACCTCACCTCCCCCCAATACTACCTTTAACTTTTGATTCATCAAGTTGCAAATCACTTACACTGTGAAAAAATTAAATGATCAATTAGTCACGACAACATATGTTTTTAGTTCATTGTAACTTATTAAACTAAGTTAATAATGTTCTAAATTAATTTTATAAGCAGTTTTAAGTCAGTTTAATATAATATAAGTTCAAATGACTCGTAAGGTTAATTTGATTCAGCTTAATTTTAAGGCAACTGGTATAGTTTTACAGTGTAATTAATTAAATAGAGGGATATGGCCTTTGACATGTCCCATCAATTCTGAGGCTTCAACATATGACAGAAATTTGCGTTAGGGTCAATTCAAGGGTTTTTATTTGATATGAAGGGAACTGCCTGCTTTCCTCATGTTTTCCAGCCTCTCTGCTGTAGTTCTGTTCATTAAAAAGCTTTCTTGAACTTCCGTGTAATAAATCAATATCTGCCTTTTCCAGTGAGACGGCAGTATTATTAGAGAGAGCAAGAAAGGCCTTCATAACCTCTGAGTATGACAATAACACTATATTACACTGAAGTAGTATATTGCTTTGACGTTAGAGCAAATAAGAAGCTCAGATTGTTTTTCATTATCTATATATTAATATCGAAATATTTAATAATCGACAAAATGTGATGTTGGTGTGCCTGTCTATACACTCACCGGCCACTTTATTAGGTACACCTGTCCAACTGCTCAACGCACATTTCTAAGTAGCCAATCACATGGCAGCAACTCAATGCGTTTAGGCAATTAGACAAGGTCAAGACGATCTGCTGCAGTTCAAAACTGAGCATGAAAATGGGGAAGAAAGGTAATTTAAGTGACTTTGAACGTGGCATGGTTACTGGTGCCAGATAGGCTGGTCTGAGGATTTCAGAAACTGCTGATCTACTGGGATTTTCACGCACAATCATCTCTAGGGTTTACAGAGAATAGTCAGAAAAAGAGAAAATATCCAATGAGCGGCAGTTCTGTGGGCGCAAATGCCTTGTTGATGCCAGAGGTCAGAGGAGAATGGCCAGACTGGTTCCAGCTGATAGAAAGGCAACAGTAACTCAAATAACCACTCGTTACAACTGAGGTATGCAGAAGACCATCTCTGAACGCACAACATGACGAACCATGAGGCGGATGGGCTACAGCAGCAGAAGACCACAACGGGTGCCACTCCTGTCACCTAAGAACAGGAAACTGAGGCTTCAATTCATACAGGCTCAACAAAATTTGACGGTAAAAGATTGAAAAACATTACCTGGTCTGATGAGTCTCAATTTCTGCTGCAACATTCGGATGGTAGGGTCAGAATTTGGCATCAACAACATGAACACATGGATCCATCCTACCTTGTATCAAGGTATCAGGCTGGTGGTGGTGGTGTAATGGTGTGGAAATATTTTCTTGGCACACTTTGGGCCCATTAGTACCAATTGAGCATCATGTCATCGCCACAGCCTACCTGAGTATTGCTGCTGATCATGTCCATCCCTTTATGACCACAGTGTACCCATCTTCTGACGGCTACTTCCAGCAGGATAATGCACCTTGTCATAAAGCATGAATCATCTCAGACTGGTTTCTTGAACATGACTGTACTCAAATGGCCTCCACATTCACCAGATCTCAATTCAATAGAGCACTTTTGGCATGTGGTGGAACTATAGTTCATGAGATGGATTGCCTGAGGGAAGAAAGGGAAGTGTGCAGTGCTCCGTAGCGTCGACCAGAAGGTAAAAGTTCAAAAAGGCAGTGTGCTGGGTGTGAGCGGTCCAGAGTGATTTTGATTAGCCCCTGTCAATTCTGTATAACTGAAAGATTTTCTAACGCATTTCTAAACATAGCTAATAGTTTTAATAATTCATTTCTAATAACACTAGCTTAATGTGCAATTTAAAGGCTTAACTAGATTAAGTCATTGTATAATGATGTTTGTTCTGTAGACTATCGAAAAAAATGCTTAAGGAGGCTAATAATTTTGACCTTAATGTTTTTAAATTTTACATTTATTCTAGCTGAAATAAAACGCATAAGACTTTCTCCAGAAAAAAATATATTATAGGAAATACTGTAAAAATTTATTTGCTCTGTTCATTCCTTCATTTTCTTTTCGGCTTGGTTCCTTTATTAATCTGGGGTCGCCACAGCGGAATGAACCACCAATTTATCCAGCACGATTTTACGCAGCGGATGCCCTTCCAGCCGCAACCCATCTCTGGGAAACATCCACACACTCATTCACACTCATACACTATGGACAATTTTTAGCCTACCAAATTCACCTGTACCACATGTCTTTGGACTGTGGGAGAAACCAGAGCACCCGGAGGAAACTCACCCGAACGCAGGGAGAACATGCAAACTCCACACAGAAATACCAACTGACCCAGCTGAGGCTCGAACCAGTGACCTTCTTGCTGTGAGACGACAGCACTACCTACTGCGCCACTGCGTCACCTCTGTTAAACATCATTGAGAAAATATATGAATAATAATATATATGTGAAATATATGAATAATAATATATATGTGAAATATATGAATAATAATATATATGTGAAATATATGAATAATAATATATATGTGAAATATATGAATAATAATATATATGTGAAATATATGAATAATAATATATATGTGAAATATATGAAAAAAATAAAATCACAGGAGGGCGAATAATGACTTAATTGAAATAAAAGTTCTTTACTATATGGAAAGTCTTCATTGGTCACTTTACAATAAGGTTCATTAGTTAATGTGAGTTAATGCATTTACTAACATGAACAAACAATGAACAATACATTTACTACAACATTTGTTCATGTTAGTTAACGTTAGTTAATGAAAATACAGTTGTTCATTGTTAGTTCATGTTAACTCACGGTGCATTAACTAATGCTAACAAGCATGAGCTTTGATGTTAATAATGCATTAGTAAATGTTGAATTATGATTAATAAATGCTGTACAAGAGTTATTCATGATTAGTTCATGTTAGTAAATGCATTAACTAATAAACCTTATTGTAAAGTGTTACCTATTCATTTAAAAGAGAGATCTGTAAAATGAGGGTGTACTCATTTATGACAGGCACTGTGTGTGTGTGTGTGTGTGTGTGTGTGTGTGTGTGTGTGTGTGTGTGTGTGTGTGTGTGTAATATAATATAATATAATATAATATAATATAATATAATATACAGTTGAAGTAAAAATTACTATCCCCCCTGAATTATTAGCCCCCTGTTTATTTTTCCCCAATTTCTGTTTAAAGGAGATATTTTTTAAGCACATTTCTAATCACAACAGTTTTAATAACTACTTTCAAATAACTGATTTATTTTATCTTTGTCATGATGACAGTACATAATATTTGACTAGATATTTTTAAAGACACGTCTATACAGCTTAAAGTGACATTTAAAGGCTTAACTAGGTTAATTAGGTTAACTAGGCAGGTTAGCGTAATTAGGCAAGTTATTGTATAATGATGGTTTGTTCTGTAGACTAATAATTTTGACCTTAAAGTGTTTTTTATTCTAGCCGAAATAAAACAAATAAGACTTTCTTCAGAAGAAAAAATATTATCAGACATACTGTGAAAATGTCCTTGCTCTGTTAAACATCATTTGGGAAATATTTGAAAAAGAAAAAAAATCAAAGGGGGCCTAACAATTCTGACTTCAACTGTATATTTAATAAATAAACAATTATTCAAATTTATTTAAAATTGATGCATGTATTATTGCATTGGTGGAGCCTCGTGTGGGCTCTGTCCAATGACAGCTGTTCTGTCTCCGTGATGTCATGGAGAGTGTGGCTCATGGAGATTTGCCCGTTTGTGTGCAGCTCTTCAGGCCATTGACACCTGCTGTGAGATCAATCTCAGCCACATCAGACATTTAGCATTAACAAGGCCCCTGCCGCCCTCATCTCCCTCTCTCTCTCTCTCTGAGCCTCTGGAAGTCTGAGAGAGAGAGAGTGATTAAGCCTCTGTCCTGCGGGACTGATCTTTAGCTCTCCATGTTGAAACACTGCTGTATTATCACGGCTAGCTGCACACTGATCCACAATACAAGACTCAATGTCCCTCCTCTGATATATACACTCACCGGCCACTTTATTAGGTACACCTTACTAGTACCAGGTTGCACCCCCTTGTGCCTTCAGAACTGCCTTAATCCTTTATGGGATAGATTCAACAAGATACTGCAAATATTTATTGAAGATTTTGGTTCATATTGACATGATAGCATCACACAGTTGCTGCAGATTTGGAGGCTACACATCCATGATGTGAATCTCCCGTTCCACCACATCCCAATGGTGCTCTATTGGATGGAGTTCGGGCAACTGTGGAGGTCATTTGAGTACAATGAACTCATTGTCATGTTCAAGAAACCAGTGTGAGATTATTCACGCTTTGAAATGGTGCAATATCCTGCTGGAATCAGAAGATGGGTACACTGTGGTCATAAAGGGATGGACATGGTCAGCAACAATACTCGGGTAGTTTGTGGCATTGACACGATGCTTAATTGGTACTAATGGCCATAAAGTGTGCAAAGAAAATATCCCTACACAATCACACCACCACCAGCCTGAACCGTAGATACAAGGCAGGATGGATCCATGCTTTCATGTTCTTGATGCCAAATTCTGACCCTACCATTTAAATGTTGCAGCAGAAATCGAGACTCATCAGACCAGGCAATGTTTTTACAATCTTCTATTGTCCAATTTTGGTGAGCCTGTGTGAATTGTAGCCTCAATTTCTTGTTCTTAGCTGACAGGAGTATCACCCGTTGTGGTCTTCTGCTGCTGTAGCCCATACGCCTCAAGGTTCAATGTGTTGTGCATTTAGCTCTTCTGCATACATCGGTTGTAATAAGTGATTTTTTGAGCTACTGTTGCCTTTCTATCAGCTTGAACCAGTCTGGCCATTGTCCTCTGACCTCTGGCATCAACAAGGCATTTGAGCCCACAGAACTGCCGCTAACTGGATATTTTCACCGCTTCAGACATTTCTCTGTAAATCCTAGAGATGGTTGTGCATGAAAATTCCAGTAGATCAGCAGTTTCTGAAATACTCAGACCAGCCTATCTGGCACCAACAACCATGCCTCGTTCAAAGTCACTTAAATCACCTTTCTTCCCTATTCTGATGCTCGGTTTGAACTGCAGCAGATCATCTTGACCATGTCTACATGCCTAAATGCATTGAGTTGCTGCCATGTGATTAGAAATTTGCGCTAATGAGCAGTTGGACAGGTGTACCTAATAAAATGGCCGGTGAGTGTATATTGTGTGTAAATGTGTGTGCTTCATATAACTAAATGTATTCGATTTTTAATAGTATAATATCATTGTTATAATTCAGTTGTATATGTGTGGGTATGTAAAACAAAGTCATTTGTATACATACTGGGGAAAAACAATTAATTGGATTTACAAAATACAAACAATTTATATGAACTAAATTTAAACAAACAAATCATTTGAGTAGAGTTCAACTTAATGTGTTTGTTTAAATGCAGTCCATATAAATAGTTTGCAACCACTTACCTTAAAAAAATTTAGTAAATCCAATGAATCGTTACTTTTTTCCAGTTACTTTAGCCTATTTATGTAATTGTCAGTATGGTCATTTTATATTGTACATAGTCCCAAAGTTTTTTTTACAACACTAGTGTTTTCATTAGCTTAGAAATGGATTTAAATCACTTATTTCTATCTGTTGCTTAAGTGTTTCAGTGTTCAGTTTACATTAATGAACATTCATTAACCATTAAATCCAGTGAGATGTTTGTTTCCATAAAACATAAGAAGCAGTGTCTTTCCAGATGGACTGGATGTTAGTAGATGGTCATACTGTAGGTATAATGAAATTT
>CAIGQZ010000217.1:2077029-2094315 GCA_903798205.1 Danio tinwini | reverse complement strand
TCTGTCTGTCTGTCTGTCTGTCTGTCTGTCTGTCTGTCTGTCTGTCTGTCTGTCTGTCTGTCTGTCTGTCTTTGGTGACACTTCCTGAAAATGCTCAAGACAGCACTATATACTATTTGCACAGCTATTTGAAAACTACAGTAAAGTTAAACATCACTGCATTTAGTGAGGTACAGTACCTGAGTACAAGAAACTGAATATGTATGTTTTACATTTTTACTGCAGATGCGCTTTACAATTCTAATTTATTTACAGCATTGTGCAAAAGCATAAATACACCCTTATTTACAACAAACATAAACTCTTTTTGGGTAGAGCTATAAACAATATTGCAGTACATATTGGAACTGAACCTACAACATACACAGGTCTGTAAATCATTTATGAAATATGTTTAATTTAGAAGACATTTTCAGGAAAAAAAGATATAACATGTTTTATAAAATTTGCTTGACAGATTTTGACAACTAGTTTAACATTTTTGTATGTAATGACTCAAGTAATGAAATGAGGACTATTAGTTTTAAATGGAATGACTATTCAGCATTTATAAGTTTAGTTAATTTTGACTGACACGACATAAGCAAATGATAATGTTACAAAAAGCAGAGAGTTGTATGAAAGCAATTGATGCATGTCCAAAAGTATTTGCAATTTGCTGGAAGGAATGAGAAACTGTGAAACGTGTAAAAGAATGTGTATGTGTGTTTCCCAGTACTGGGTTGCAGCTGGAAGGACATGTGTAAAACATATGCTGGATTAGTTGGTGGTTGATTCCGCTGTGGCGACCCCTAATGAATAAAGGGACTAAGCCGAAGGAAAATTCTATGAAATGAAATTAAACTGAATCTATGAACTATAATAGTTACTAGACACTAAAATAACACTCATGTCAAGATGTAGTTTTGCAGAATAAGATATATTTTGCCAACATGTTCGATGTATTTATGTTTTTAAAGGTTACTTTACTTTTTTTTGACAGTTTCCTGCTGATATAAACAGTGAAAGATAAAAAATGTTTTTGTTTGGCCAACTGAGAGCAGATTTAAAATATCTTCTTTTATGTTCCAGAGGGAAAAGTAGGCCTCATGTATCCAGGGTTGAAATGATATAAATGTGAGTAAATGACGACATTTATATTTTCATATTTTGGTGAAACTGTCCTTTTAAAACTCTGAATGAAGAGACACAATCCATGTTGTTTATTCACATCTCATAACGTCCACCACCAAAACGCTTGAATAACAATCCAGGAAACACAGCTCTCCAGAGAGAACACAAAATACTGCATTCATTTTGTCTTTCTGCATCCATCCACTTATATCCAGTTTCATCTTTCTTTTCCCAGCATGTCTCTCTTCCTCCGCCATTCTCACATACAGCCTTTCTACAAACATCTCTCTCTCTCTCTCTCTCTCTCTCTCTCTCTCCCTCTCTCTCTCTCTTTCTCTCTCCAATTCTGCCTTGAATAATTCAGAGCTGAAGAGGTGTGTGTGTGTGTGGTACAGATACAGTGGGCAGTTCTTCAAGCTCACTCCTCCAGATACTGACATGATCTCCAAAATGCACATCATATGCTCAGAAAAGCATGCTGTGACACTGTTCATACTATTGCTGCAATGTATGTATACAGTGCAATGTACAGTATGGCTATGTTTGGAACAGATTACTAGGTTATTGCATATATGGTGTACATATAAAATATATATATATATTGTGTGTGTGTGTGTGTGTGTGTGTAGTCAAATAAGTCAGAATTATTAGTCCTCTTGTGAATTCTTCGTAGATATTTCCCAAATGATGTTTAACAGAGCAAGGCATTTATCACAGTATTTCCTGTAATATTTTTTCTTCTGGAGAAAGTCTTATTTGTTTTATTTCAGCTAGAAAAAAAGCAGATTTTAATTGCTTTAAAACCATTTTAAGGTCAATATTATTAGCCCCCTTAAGCAAAATTTTTTTCGATTGTCTTCAGAACAAATCATTATTATACAATGACTTGCCTAATTACCCCAACTTGCCTAATTAACCTAATTAAGCCCTTAAATGTCACTTTAAGCTGAATACTCGTATCTTAAAAAATATGTAGTAAAATCTAAAAATTTATTGTTATCATGGTAAAGGTCAAATAAATCAGTTATTAGAAATCATTATTAAAACTATTATGTTTAGAAATGTGTTGAAAAATATCTTCTTTATGTTAAACAGAAACTGGGAGACAAATATACAGGGGGGCTAATAATTCAAGCCCTTTATATATGCATGTATGTAAGTATGTATGGTTCCAAACTTAAACCTAAGTTTTTTTTTTTTCTGTTGAACACAAAAATGTTAGAAATCTGTAACCATTGACTTCCATAGTAAAGCCGTGGTCACACTAAAGATTGTACTTGCGAAATTCTATTGTAGGACACTGTGAAAAGGGATGGGATAAAACAATATGATTAGACATTGAGAAAGCGAGTGATAGCTCCATATTTAAAAGTTTTGTCCAGCGAGGTCATGTTTTGATCTTAGATTTGTCTCACGCCATCACGTGATGCGATTTCACAGGTCAGAGTTCACCAAGCTTGAGCTTTGCAACGCAACAAACTGTGAAACTTTTGCACGAGCTTGCATTTCCGGTTTGTCGTATTCGCATGCATATGAAGTCTATAGGGCAAAAAGTGCAGTGTGTCTGCGGCTTAAGAGAAACAAATACTATGGAAGTCAAAGGTTACCAGTTTTTAACATTTTTCAAGTTACTTCTTTTGTGTTCAAAAAAAAAAAAAGAAAATCAAACAGGTTTGTGATGAGCGAAGTTTCATTCATTCAGGGGTGTAACCCCGGTGTCTTGGCCAAAGTCCCTCAATCGGCACTTTCCCATCATGGCCTCCTAATCATCCCCATCCACAGAATTGGCTCTATCACTGTCTCTTCACTCCACCTATAGCTTGTGTGTGGTGAGCGCACTGGCGCCGTTGTCCTGTGGCTGCCGTTGCATCATCCAAGTGGATGCTACACACTGGTGGTGGTGTGAAGAAACTCCCCTCATGATTGTGAAGCGCTTTGGGTGTATGGCCATACACAATAAATGTGCTATATAAATACACATTACATTACATTACATTCATTTTCCTTCGGTTTAGTCCCTGATTTATCAGGGGTCTCCACAGCGGAATGAACCACCAACTATTCCGGCATATGTTTTACACAGTGGATGCCCTTTCAGCCACAACCCAGTACTGGGAAACACCCATACACTCTCGCATTCACACACACACACACTCATATACTATGGCCAATTTAGTTTATTCAATTCACCTATAGCACATGTCTTTGGACTGTAGGGAAAACCGGAGCGCCCAGAGGAAACCCACACAAACACGGAGAGAACATGCAAACTCCACATTGAAATGCCAACTGGCCCAGCCGAGACTCAAAACAGCAAACCTTCTTGCTGTGAGGCGACAGTTCTAACCAATTTTCAGTCTTGAGTAAACTATCCCTTTAAAGTATATTTTCCCATTTGTTTTCCCCGTTCTGTTTTTCAAAGATTTATTAGCCACAAACCAAACCCATCAGCTATGAGGTAAATCGTTTTTATTGCCAATCTAGTTGTAAAACTGTAATTTTGGATGGAAAAAATGAAAAGTAGTACTGTTCACCTAATCAAATGTACTATAGAGTCTATGAATATTCATTCTCAAGACACTGTTTAAATATAAAGCCTGCAGGTCCATGAATGAATGACTCTGTTTCGTTTAATACACACGCACTGTCATGTTTTCAGTGTCTGCCATCTCACTTTGAGGAAATGAACACATCGACTTAATCTCTAGAGCTGATCTGACAGTCACTTCACAAGCATTTTGCAAGTTGCCACTTTTCGTGTGGAGAAAAGCTAGCGTCATAATTAGCACACCCAGACAATTGCACATCTTCATGACAAAAGTGACTAGTACAAATAGTACAGTACAAATGCAGTACAAATAGTTTTTTACTTTTTTTAGACAACAAACAAACGAAATTTATCGCACACATATACATTTAAGCTCTCATGACAAATTTTATTTTCATTTCAAAATACAAAATGGCATACAAAAAACCTTTACCACTTCATTGTATTATATAGATTATGCATATTATGTTACAGTTAATATGCTAAATAGCCATAAATATATATATTTTTATCAAGTTTCAATTGTATTTTAAAGTAAAATAGAAGAAAATTAATAAACAACACCAAGCAGAAATCTTGAATCAAATCCAATCATATATTGAATATCTTGAGAATTGAGAACCGATTCTTAATTGGGTTTAAATATTTTTATTATTAGAAATTTTAGCAAACATTCACCTGTAAATACACTTTTTTTAAAAATATAAACATAAAACTTACATTTCACCAATTAGACAATAAATAAATAAATAAATAAACATGCAATCCCCCAACCGCCAACCCACCAGTGCTGTCCAATGGTAAAAGTAGGTAATAAAGGCATAAACATATTAATCACAAGTTGGTAGAAAGAAAATAAAAGAGGACCACATTTTTTTCAAATAACAAAACCTTGTATGTTAGGGTATACCTGATTTTTTCCAGGTACAATGTACCCGTTAAAGAGCCCCTATTACATATTGAAAAGGGTCATATTTCGGTTTTATGGGTCTCCATTAACAGGCTGATATGTATGCAAAGTCAAAAAACACGTTCATGGTCTTATAATATGCATTTATTTTTACCTAATTATCCCAGCGACTCCCATATGAATTGTTCAGCGATTCATTTGTTCCCAAACCCCTGCTTAGCGCGAAGCTAATCTGCACTGATTGGCACCTGTGCAGCTAACGGTGGCCATAGCAACGACAAACGGCAGTGGAACAAGCTCACGGAAGCATTTAAATCTGTAAACAAAGCAGCACGCGTCGCATTTACAACGTGGCATTAGACGCGATATGAGAATATAAAGAGTTAACCTGATACAGTACACACTGCGTGTACTGTATCAGGTTAACTCTTTATATTCTACTGGTAACAAAACATGTAGATCATTTCTATTTGGAATCATTGCTGTGACACCTCGTCCGTGAACTGCTATGTTTTAGGTGCTTACCTGTACTCTGCTTTTCTAAACAATCACATCCCCAGCCGGGAGGTTGTAGAATCCTCTGTCCTCTGACAAGCTATGTCTGCGGGCTCCCGCTCTCCATTCGCAAGCCTTTTCAGTGCTGCTCAACCATTATGTTTCGCGATGACGTCACGCCGAAACGGCTGAAGACTCGTTATGAAGACGATTCATTTAAACCACTATGAGTCGACTCTTTTATAGATGAATCCATAGTTTTAAAAACTGTCCACTTTCAGATTTAAGCTTTAGCTGGATATTTCACTTCACTAAGAGCTGTGATACACACTACATGAAAGGTCATTTTCAAAAACCCATAATAGGGGCTCTTTAACTCTAAAAGCCATAATGTAAGAGTTGGAACTTTTTTTCCAAAACAAAAGGATACGTTTTTTGGCAGAGATCAACCCATATGAAACAAACTGTTGTTGTAACCGTGTAAGTCTCGAAAACTCTAGAAACTCCAAATATAATTAATATAGGATCTGGTTCAATCGGAATGTCTAATGTATCTGAAATTATTTAAAATATTTTGTTCCAGAAACTCTGTTATTTGGGACACATAAGAATGAATGAGACAGGATGGAATCTAAAAACTGACATTTGTCACACACTGGGACACTTCTGGAAATATTTTATTCAGTTTACACTTGGAATGATGAAGCCTATGAAGCACTTTAAACTGAATGAGGAAATGCTTTGCATTAATAGAACCAGTTCAAGACTTTGTTCCCAAATTTCACTTGGAATTTCTACTGCAAGTTCTTCTTCCCAAGCAGATTTAATGTTCTCCATAGATGGACTTTTCACCTCTTCTAAACCCTTATAAAGCAAGGAAATGGTACTACCATCTCTAAGACATCTTTCCAAAAATGTGTCCGGATACATGTGTGACGCAGTGGTATAATTAGAAATGTTAGACTTCACAAAGTCTCTTATTTGAAGGTATCTAAAGAAGTGATTAGAAGGAATATTATATTTCCCACACAGCTGCTGAAATGAAGCAAATTTTCCATCTACATACTGTACTGTATAAACCCCTGGGCAACGCGGTAGTGCAATGGGTAGCACATTCTCATAACAGCAAGAGAGTCACTGGTTCGAGCCTCAGGCATTTTTGTGAGGAGTTTGCATGTTCTCCCCGTGTTCGCTTGGGTTTCCTGCGGGTGCTGCGGTTTCCACCACAGTCCAACATGTGCCATAGGTGAATTGGGTATGCTAAAATTGACCGAAGTGTATGAGTGTGTGTGTGTTAATGAGTGTGGATGTTTCCCAGTGATGGGTTGCGGCTGGAAGGGAATCCGCTGCATAAAACATATGCTGGATAAGTTGGCGGTTCATTCCTCTGTGGCGACTGAATGATATTAAAGTGATGTTTACACCATATCTGCGTTTTGAAATCGTGGCAACAGCTGGAGGTTTAGAGTCCACAGCATGTTGTTGCAATGTTTATAGTGCTGATCCTATACTTCCGGGTTTCTTCCCACCGCAGCCTCGCTTTTGGTTCTTTAAAATGGCGGCCACATGAAATAAGCGTATGTGTTATGGCGAAGCCAGATTAATAAAGGGACTAAGCCGAAAAGAACATGAATGAATATAAATCCCCTGCATGCGTACAACATACATATCGTGTGTGCACAGCATGCATATCACGTGTACGAAATATACATACATATTGTGTGCACACTACATAGACATACTGTACATATTGCATGTGAATGACATACATATCGCGTGTGAAAAACATGGCTACATCGCATGTGCACAACATGGACATACATATCACATGTGCACGACGTGTATCGCATGTGCACGACATAGATATACATATCATGTGCTCATGACATACATATTGTGTGTGTACAAGATAGTATCCTCTGAGGATGACATATGTATCACTTACGCAGAACATACCTGTCGCGTGCGCACAACATACATATCGCTTGTGCATGACATGCCTATATTGCATGCGCACAACATGGACACATATTGCATGTGCATGACATAGACGTACATATCATGTGCTCACGACAAACATGTGTGTGTACAAGATAGTATCATCTGTGGACGGCATGTGTATCACTTGTGCACAACATACCTATCGCGTGCGCACAACATACATATTGCTTGTGCAAGACATGCATATATCGCATGCGCACTACATAGGTAAACATATCGAATGTGCTCACAACATGCATATTGCATGTGCAAAAGATAGTATTGTCTTTGGATGACATATGTATCACTTGCGCACAACATACATATCACGTGTGCACGACATGTGTATTGCATGCACACGACATAGACATACACTACCTGACAAAAGTCTTGTCGTCGATCCCAGTTGTAAAAGCAACAAATAATAACTTGACTTCTAGTTGATCATTTGGAAAAGTGGAAGAAGGTAGATTCTTCTGATGAATCATCTGTTGAACTGCATCTGAATCATCACAAATACTGCAGAGGACCTACTGGGACCCACATGGACCCAAGATTCTTACTGAAATCAGTCAAGTTAGGTAAAGAAAAAAAATCATGGTTTGGGGTTACATTCAGTAACCCCAATTCACTCTCAGGATGGCGCCGCGGATGGCTGCCTCGGTGTGGAGCTCTTCAGTGTTTGCACTATTTCTGTTAGTCTGTCCTGTTTTATGTTTATCAAACACGATCAGTTATACCAGGGATGAGCTGCTGAACATTCGGCAGTGCACACCAACTAATCATCAACTGGATTTTGATTTCTCTGGCGTTTTGCGGAACATTGTCATCGGCGGAGCAGCTGCTTTGTGGAAGAAATACAAGACCCGGCGGCGTGGGAAAAGAGCCGGCGCGCTCGTCAGGCTGAGACAGCGCGGCTTCAGAACAGCGCTGCCTAGCATCCATCTAGCGAATCTCCGCTCGCTTCCTAACAAAATGGACGAACTACTTCTGCTCTCACGCGAAAACAAGAACTTTAACAACTCTGCTGCGCTGTGTTTCACAGAAACCTGGCTGAACAAAGCCATTCCGGACAGCGCATTACACTTACCGGACTTTCAGCTGTACAGAGCAGATCGCGATACGGAGTCAACGGGCAAAACACGCGGTGGTGGGACATGCTTTTACATCAACAGGAGATGGTGTACGGATGTAACTGTGTTAAAGAAGATGTGCTGTCCTGATGTGGAAGCGCTTTTCATTAACTGTAAGCCGTTTTATGCACCGCGGGAGTTCTCCTCGTTCATTCTCGTCTGTGTTTACATTCCACCACAAGCACACGTGAGGACTGCGTTACAACAGCTGTCTGATCTGATCACAGAGACTGAACAACGACACCCGGACTCTGCTTTTATCATTCTCGGTGACTTTAATCAGGCAAAACTCACACACGAGCTGCCTAAATTCAAACAGCACATCACATGCCCCACCAGAGACAATAACATTTTGGATCATTGCTACACCACAATAAAGGATGCATATCGCTCTGTCGCCAGAGCAGCTTTAGGACTCTCCGACCACTGCCTGGTTCATCTTATACCAACTTACAGGCAAAAACTTAAAACTACTAAGCCAGTATTAAGGACTGTTAAGAGATGGACCAACGACACAGAGCAGGTCTTACAAGCCTGTTTTGAATGCACTGATTGGAGTGTTTTTGAAGCTGCATCCACCAACCTAGACGAGCTCACAGAGACTGTAACATCATACATCAGTTTTTGTGAGGAGTTATGCATCCCTACCAGGACCTACTTATCATTTAACAATGATAAACCATGGTTTACACCAAAACTTAGACAGCTTCGTCATGAAAAAGAGGATGCCTACAGGAGCGGGGACAGGATTTTATACAATCAGGCCAGGAACACACTGACAAAGGAGATTGGTGTGGCCAAGAAAAGCTATGCCAAAAAGCTGCAAAACCAGTTTTCTGCCAACGACCCTGCATCAGTATGGAAAGGCCTGAAAGACATCACAAATTATAAAACGCCATCCCCCAGTATCGACTGCAACAAACATCTTGCAAACGAGCTGAATATCTTCTATTGTAGATTTGACACCTCTGACCAGACACCTCACACCCACCCGGATCATCTCCCTACACAGCCATCAACACCTCCAGCCATCTCCCTCTCACCCCCTGCACTTCAGATCAGTGAGGATAATGAGCATCAGATCCTCAGTAAACAGCCATCAACACCTCCAGCCATCTCCTTCTCCACCCCGGCACTTCAGATCAGTGAAGATAATGTGCGTCAGATCTTCAGTAAACAGAGGAGAAGAAAAGCACCAGGTCCAGATGGTGTTTCACCAGCCTGTCTGAAAACTTGTGCGGACCAACTGGCTCCCATTTTCACACAGATCTTCAACAGATCACTGGAACAGCGCAAAGTTCCATCCTGCTTCAAATGCTCCACCATCATCCCAATACCAAAGAAACCAAAGATCACAGGACTCAATGACTACAGACCTGTTGCCTTAACATCTGTGGCCATGAAGTCATTCGAAAGACTGGTGCTAGCTTATCTGAAGGACATCACTGGACCTTTGCTGGACCCCCTGCAGTTTGCCTATAGAGCAAACCGGTCTGTGGATG
The DNA here is from genome assembly GCA_903798205.1 of Danio tinwini. NCBI lineage: Eukaryota > Metazoa > Chordata > Actinopteri > Cypriniformes > Danionidae > Danio > Danio tinwini. The sequence goes on along the minus strand of CAIGQZ010000217.1, from coordinate 2,084,634 downwards.
ATGCAGTCAACATGGGACTGCATTATATCCTAGAACATCTGGACAAACCAGGGAACTACGCAAGGATACTGTTTGTGGACTTCAGTTCTGCCTTTAACACCATCGTCCCATCACTGCTCGAGAACAAACTGACCCAGCTGTCTGTCCCTAGCTCTGTCTGTCAATGGATCACCAGCTTTCTGACAGATAGACAACAGCTAGTCAGAATGGGCAAAATCACATCCGACAGCCGCACCATCAGCACTGGTGCCCCCCAGGGATGTGTTCTCTCCCCACTGCTCTTCTCCCTGTACACAAACGACTGCACTGCAAAAGACCCCTCCATTAAGCTCTTGAAGTTTGCGGATGACACTACTGTTATCGGCCTCATCCGGAACGGTGACGAGTCTGCATACAGACAGGAGGTGGAGCGGCTGGCTTTATGGTGCAGATACAACAACCTGGAGCTGAACACGCTCAAAACAGTGGAGATGATAGTGGACTTTAGGAGAAACCCCCCTGCACTCCCCCCACTCACCATCATGAACAGCACTGTGGCTGCAGTAGAGTCATTCAGGTTCCTGGGCACCACCATCTCTCAGGATCTGAAGTGGGACATTCACATAGACTCCATTGTAAAGAAAGCCCAGCAGAGACTGTACTTCCTTCGTCAGCTGAGAAAGTTCAACCTGCCACAGGAGCTGCTCGTACAGTTCTACTCAGCTGTCATCCAATCCATCCTCTGCACTTCAATCACCGTCTGGTTCAGCTCAGCTGCCAAAACCGACCTCCGTAGACTACAGCGAATAGTCCGGACTGCTGATCGAATCACTGGCACTACCCTTCCTACACTTCAAGAACTGTACTCTTCCAGAGTGAGTAAAAGGGCTCGTAAAATCACTCTGGACGCCTCACACCCAGCACACTACCTGTTCGAACTGTTACCGTCTGGTCGGCGCTACAGAGCACCAAGCACAAAAAACAGTCAGACACAGGAAAAGTTTCTTTCCTCAGGCCATCTACCTCATGAACAGTTAAATATTCCCCTACTGTGCAATAAACGTGCAATACTTTCTCATACGCACTTGTACACAGCACCTTATAACCTGTATATTTACAACATATCTGTACATACATTCAACATCCAGATCTTTTTGACTGACTGCATCTCTGTTTAATGTTTATTGCCTTTTCTTTTCTTGTATTTAATTTTGTGTTGTCACTCGTCACTTTATGTACACTGAAAGCTTCTGTTGCCAAAACAAATTCCTTGTGTGTGTGAAGCACACTTGGCAATAAAACTGATTCTGATTCTGATTCTGATTCTGATTCTGATTCAGTATTGGGGCATGCAAGAGATCTGCAGAGTGGATGGCAACATCAACAGCATCAGGTATCGAGACATTTGTGCTGCCCATTACATTACAAACCACAGGGGGGGCAAATTCTTCAGCAGGATAGTGCTCTTTCTCATACTTCAGCCTCCATATCAAAGTTCCTGAAAGCAAAGAAGGTCAAGGTGCTTCAGGATTGGCCAGCCCAGATACCAGAATGAACATTATTGAGCATGTCTGGGGTAAGATTAAGGAAGAGGCATTGAAGATGAATCCAAAGAATCTTGATAAACTCTGGGAGTCCTGCAAGAATGCTTACATTGCCATTCCAGATGACTTTATTAATAGGTTATGTGAGTCATTGCAGAGATGTATGGATGCAGTCCTCCAAGCTCACGGGAGTCATACACAATATTAATTATTTTTCCACTGCACCATGACTTTATATTCTATACTGTACATTATTTTTGCTAAGCGAAAAGACTTTTGTCTAAACAAAGTCAGGCCTTACTGTCCTAATTAAATAATTAAACATCAAGGCATGACCATATTTTATTTTGGTAAAAATAAGCGTAATCTAGAGGCCTTCGCCTTTCATATAAGCCACCTCTGATATCAAATGATCAACTAGAAGTCAAATTATTATTTGTTGTTCCTAAAACTTGGCTAGGTGACAAGGCTTTTTGTCAGGTTGTGTGTTTAAAATGCGCACGTCACTTTAGGGATTCCATATAAAAACCAGTTGAAGGTGAGCAAATAGTGAGTACACTCATTTTTTTAAATAATTACTTTTAGGGGTTTTCACCTTTATAATGATAGGACAGTCGAGATTTCAGACAGGAAAGCATTGGGAGCAGAGAGAGGGGAATGATCGGCAAAGGACCTCGAGCCAGGAATCGAACTCGGGTCGCTGTAAGCACGTCTGTGCTTTATGTCGGCACAAAGTACCACTAGGCTATTGCCTAAAAGTCATTGTGAAAATGAATCTAATATCTAATGCATATTCTAAAATGCATATTCCTGTTTGACAAGGTTTTCTGACATTAGATGCATTTAAACGTGTTGTTGAGGGCTCCAACACAATATTAGGATATTTTGAAAATACCATGCAACCTGCTTTTTAACACCTCTGTCCATTTCTTTCCTCAATTCTCACTGTTTTAACTGTCTGAATCTAGTCTTCTCTCTGCTGAGCTGGGATGTAAAGGCCAGTGTTTCTCTGTCTCAGTTTCAGCGCTGGCTGTGCTTCACCTCTCACTGCTGGTTTGCTGTTTAAAGCAGGTCAGTTGAGGGGGAAGATGCTAACACAAGCTGAAGTGCTGCACTCGCTTACATAAACACTGGAGGAGAAGCTCCGGACACCTTCCCACAGGCCTCTGAAGCCCACATTATCATGAAGAGCTCTGTCCGTCCGCACACAGAGCCGTCATTCAGCTCACACACACACAACACTCGCAGCACAATCACTCACTTTAGGGCACTTCTGGGGCATGTCTGGAGTATGGAGAAAGCTTAAGAAATCATAGCAGAGAATCAAACGCGGTCATGCAAGCAAATACAAATACAAACTCCTCAAAGGGGCTGTTCAGAGGTGATGTGCGAATTACACGGAGAGATTTTAGGATGTAAAAGGAAGGGAAATAACAAACTGAGACATGAATTGTCTTGCATTATCACATCTGACAGCACAAAAACAGCAAAATACAGTATAGAGTATGCCATTTTGTGAGATAAAAGATGGGTATCTGTTGGGTTTTTGTGTTGAATGAATTAGAAATGTCCTCTAATATAAAAGTGATATTTTGAAGTAAAAATTTTGTAAAAAAATTTGATGAAAAATTGATAATAGAGTCCTAATGGACCTAACATGGGCGTCACCGTGGCGCAGTGGGAATCATGATCACCCCATGGCAAAAAAGTTGCTGATTCGAGGCCCGGCTGGGTCAGTTGTCAGTTAACATTTCTGTGTGGAGTTTGCATGTTCTCCCCGTGTTCGCATAGGTTTCCTCCGGGTGCTCTGGTTTCCTCCACAGTCCAAAGACATGCACTATAGGTAAACTGAATAAGCTAGATTGGCCGTAGTGTATGGGTGTTTGCCAGTGTCGGGTTGGAGTTGCTTGAAAACAAATGCTGGATGAGTTGGTGGTTCATTCTGCTGTGGCGACCCCTGATTATTAAAGGGACTAAGGTAGAAAAATATATATATATAGGTACACCTTACTAGTACCGGGTTGGACCCCCTTTTGCTTTTAGAACTGCTTTAATCCTTCGTAGCATGAATTCAACAAGATACTGGAAATATTCCTCAGAGATTTTGGTCCATATTGACATGATAGCATCACGCAATTGCTGCAGATTTGTTGGCTGCACGTCCATGATGCAAACCTCCCATTCCACCACATCCCAAATGTGCTCTATTTAATTGAGATCTGGTGACTGTTGAGGCCATTTGAGTACAGTGGACTTACTGTCATGTTCAGGAAACCAGTCTGACATAATTCACGCTTTATGACATGGCGTGTTATCCTGCTGGAAGTAGCCATCAGAAGACACTGTGGTCATAAAGGGATGGACATGGTCAGCAACAATTCTCAGCTAGGCTGTGGCATTGACACAATGCTTAGTTGGTACTAATGGGCCCAAAGTGTGGCAAGAAAATAACCTCCACACCATTACACCACCAGCATGAACCGTTGATACAAAGCAGGATGGATTCATGCTTTCATGTTGTTGACCCCAAAATCTGACCCTACCATCCAAATGTTGCTGAAGAAATCAATACTCATCAGACCAGGCAACATTTTTCCAATCTTCTATTGTCCAATTTTGGTGAGCTTGTGCGAATTGTAGCCTCAGTTTCCTGTTCTTAGCTGACAGGAGTGGCACCCGGTGTGGTCATCTGCTGCTGTAGCCCATCTGCCTCAAGGTTGGACGTGTTGTGTGTTCAGAGAGGCTCTTCTGCAGACCTCGGTTGTAACTTATTTGACTTTATGTTGCCTTTCTATCAGCTGGAATCAGTTTGGCCATTCTCCTCTGACCTCTGGCATCAACAAGGTATTTACACCCACAGAACTACCTCTCACTGGATATTTTCTCTTCATCAGACCATTCTCTGTAAACCCTAGAGATGGTTGTGCGTGAAAATCCCAGTAGATCAGCAGTTTCTGAAATACTCGGACCAGCCAGTGTGCACCAACAACCATTCCATGTTCAAAGTCACTTAAATCACCTTTCCTCCCTATTCTGATGCTTGATTTGAACTGCAGCAGATCATCTTGACCATGTCTACATGCTTAAATGCATTGAGTTGCTACCATGTGATTGGCTGATTAGAAATTTGTGTTAACGAGCAGTTGGGCAGGTGTACCTAATAAAGTGGAGTGTGAGTGTGTATTTATATATAAGAAAGGTGTGGATTTGTGTGCTGTTCTGTAAGCTGCATTGTTATTTTATGCATAGTCAATAGAGGAAAAGGGGTAAAAAAATCATTAAATATATTTGGAATAAAATGATAATAATAAATAAACATACATTGCTTTCAAACTGATCTTCAAATATTTACAATTATTTACTTCATGTTGAAATGTTGGGAATGAATAAATGATTTACAAAACTAAATGTTTTTAGAATTCTTTGTTATGAATAAACTTTTTCTATAGAAATGCAGGTAAGTAGAAAATATAATAATAATAAAAAAATAATAATTTGATACATATTTTTTTTGGAAGAAACCGCTTATTTAAAAACAAACAAAAATCCAATTTTAAAGGATCAGTTTTTAATTTTACTAAATGTAAAAAAAGATTTTGTCAAAAGGAGATGTTGTATCTTACTTCTCATATCTGATAGCTACTGACACCAGAGCAGTTGGGATTTGCGTACTCTGAGCATATGATAATAAACGACACTTGAAGTGAATGTGTTAATGTGCTGTAAGAGTGACAGTGAATCTGTAGAGACTCCGTTATCAACAATGACTGATGAGTTCAGAAGATCACAGCAGTGACATTAACAGCTGAGAAAAGCTCACTCTTCTGTTAATTCAGCCTGTTAGCATCTCTTTCTCTCTCACTGTCACTCTCGATCTCTTTCACACTCTCCTCCGTTCTGGCTCAAACATACATCTTACACACTGAGCTTTCTTGACATTTAGGCTATGATGAGGCACTGTACTTTCACAGCTGATTGAGGAAATTAAGAATTGCGAAAACAAATTGTAAACACTTTGTTGTTTCACTATATATATTTGTTTATTTAAATTTCTTTAGCAGCACAGTGGCTCAGTGGTTAGCACTGTCACCTCAGAGCAAGAAGGTTGCAGATTCTAGTCCCAGCCAGGCCAGTTGGCATATCTGTGTGGAGTTTGCATGTTCTTCCTATGTTCGCGTGGGTTACTTCTGGGTGCTCTGGTTTCCCCCACAGTCCAAAGACATGCGCTATAGGTGAATTGGGTAAACAAAATTGGCCTTAGTGTATAAGTGAATGTGAGAGTGTATGGGTGTTTCCCAGTACTGGGTTGCAGCTAGAATGGCATCCGCTGTGTAAAACATATGCTGGAACATATAGATACATATAGTTTCTCTGTGCAGTTTAGGAATTCCTGTTTGGCGCTGTAGTGAATGAAGTGTTTTCTTCAGTCTGTCCGTGTGTTTAAAGCCTCTCTCCAGCTGTTCATCTCCTGGATAAGAGCTGAACTCTGCACTCCTCATTTCAGCCTGGTGAGAATAAGCCCATTGATCTCTATTGACTGATGACTAATTTATGTGCCTCCTTTCCCGAGTGTTATGTCTTGCAGCATGAGTTGCAATGTCTTTACTTTATTTGACCTTAGTAGAATTTCTAACAGCAGGTCAACAACATGCTTTGGTTCATTTGATTTGCTGTTGAGTTCTGCCTGTGATGTTATTGGCTAAAGTCCACGAGTGATGTCATGTGCGTATTATGCGCGTTCTGATATGAATGTCTGCAGATATTGGAAGTGTTTTGCATGTTCCAGGTCAAGCTTGTAATATCATTGGTTGGATATTTACTGTGTGGGATATCTGTGCGTTTATGCATATATTCCGATAAAGCTATAAGGGAAGTTGTTGACAAAAAAGTAACTATAAGGTACTATTCTAAATGGTTTTGGAATAGCTATATATGTTTTTGAAAGATGTCCTTATCACTTAAAAATTATTATTCATTGGATTTACTAATTTTTTTAAGGTAAATGTTTGCAATCATTTTATTTTGGCTGATTTTAAACAAAGTTGAACATTACTACATTTAATTTGTTTGTGTAAATTCTGCCCATATAAATTGATTGCAACAATTTAGCAAAAATCTTTTTTTTCCCCGGTGTACTAAGAATTAATTCTTTGATCAAAAATTCAGCAGAATTATTATACATTTGTCAAGTCAACATAATGAAATCTTATAAGCTTGTTTGTCTGAAACCAAATTTCACCTCATAGAGCTTTCAAACTTTTCGAGAGTGTCTCAATAAATATCTTGATTATAATTTGTGTGTGTTTGTCTTTTTATGGCAACATGGTGGAGCAGTGGGTAGCGCTGTCGCCTCACAGCAAGAAGGTCACTGGTTCGAGTTTGCATGTTCTTCCTGTGTTCGCATGGGTTTCTTCTAGGTGCTCTGGTTTCACCCACAGTCCAAAGACATGCACATGAATTGGGTAAGTTAAATAGTGTATGTGTAAATGTCCTGGTCCTCCAGGTTGGTGGTTGAGCGTTGGGCTAACAACTAACCTCAAAAAAACTAGATGTTACGAAACACCAATATGGTGCGACTAAATATCAACTTCAGTATAAATGACCCTGCATGGGAGTAAGTGAGTGAGTAAGTAAAGTGAGTAAGTAAAGTGAGTAAGTAAAGTAAGTAAGTAAAGTAAGTAAGTAAAGTAAGCAAGTGAGTAAGTAAATAAGTAAAGTAAGCAAGTAAAGTGAGTAAGGTAAGCAAGTAAGTAAAGTGAGTAAGGTAAGCAAGTAAGTAAAGTGAATAAGTAAAGTAAGTAGAGTAAGTAAAGTAAGTATAGTGAGTAAGTAATGTAAGTAAAGTAAGCAAGTAAATTAAAGTAAGCAAAGTAGGTAAAGTAAGCAAGTAAAATAAGTAAAGTAAGTAGGTAAAGTAAGTAAAGTAAGCAAGTAGAGTAAGTAAAGTAAGCAAGTAAAGTAAGTAGGTAAAGTAAGAAGGTAAAGTAAGTAAAGTAAGCAAGTAAAGTGAGTAAGCAAAGTAAAGTAGGTAAAGTAAGCAAGTAAAGTAAGTAAAGTAAGCAAGTAAAGTAAGTAAGTAAAG
>CAIGQZ010000217.1:2055565-2065756 GCA_903798205.1 Danio tinwini | reverse complement strand
AGAGAGAGAGAGAGAGAGAGAGAGAGAGAGAGAGAGAGAGGCAGTGTCAGTGAAAGATTTGCTTTTTACGTAGTAGGAGTGTTTTATTTACTTACCCTTGCCTCCTTCGCCATAGTATTCTACCGCAACATCGCGCATAGGGGATAAATGATGTCAGTGCGTAATAACCGGTTATGATCTATTACTGAACCGATATCGAATTGTCCCCATCTGCATTGCGGTGCACAGAAGAAACGATTAATTTTGACACCCCTAATATATTCATACATCTATGATCGGGAGTGTTCCAGGTGGTCAGTATGCAAATATTTTTTTAAATTACGAAAATTATAATTTTACATCACTTTTCTACATCGATGGATAAGTGACCGCATGGGCATTGCTGACAAAGAGCGCGTGTTTGTGTGCATAGAAATGTATTATCCTCCCTCCTTGTTAAATTTGATCTTATCCCGGTCCTGAAACACACACCCTCTCCTGCTTTCACTTCTAATGCTAACGGAGGGAGTGATTCTTTTGTGAATGAATCACCGTTATGAACGACTTATTCACTTAGTGTACAGTAATACAAGTTTCTGGCACCGCACCTTGTTGTTATATTTTATTTACATTGTTTGCTTATTTTATTCAAGCCTGGTATTTAGTGCGAGTTGGTGCTACTTTGCCTTATGGTTAGGGCAGTAAGAGACTACTTGTTTAGCACAAAAGTTCGTAACATACAATAACTTAAACAAAATCTTACCTATGAAATGTTCTGCCTTTGTGCTTTGTTTTCTTTGTTTGTGCGTTACTACACCCGTGCACAGCGCTAAAGTCCAGCATCTTCAGATTGGCTTTAGTCTTGACTAGTGCGGTTAAATGACTTATCCTGGGAGCACTGTACAAATGTGGCGGGGCTATTGACACATGTTCAGGGTATATATCTGTATATATATCAGTATATATCTATGGATATTTTCCACCCCAACTTCCTGTTTCAATAGGAAATCGATCAAAGCAGGAAAGGAAACCAAGCTTCCTATTGACAGGCTCTCTTCACAGATGTGTAGTTGTGTGTTGAAACCTGCCCTGCTGGGCCAGTCCCAGTTCTTCAGATAGAGCCCAGTGTGTTCATTCTTCTGTAGAGGAAAAGCATGCAGAAGTGTTTGCCTCTGCCTCTGTCCAGCCCTGTTTTTCTCAAAACTTCAAGAGACCCATGAGAATGCATGCTGTGCCCTGCAGCGCAAATTTGGCAAATAGTCCCACCTGCAGTTTTGCAATAATTTTGTAAACCTTTTTTTGCGCAAGCATGTTTATCACTGCCATGTGGCGTCGCAGAACTTACACGCTTTCTTGTGGAGCTCCTGAGGACGAAAGCTGCTTTTGATTAGAGCAAAAAATATATGTTTTTTTCCCCCGAGATTTCCATGAACAGACAGAATTAAGGTGTGTTTTAAGGCCCTGCGGTGGTAACTAATGAATTGATGTTTTCATTGGCATGTGCTCGGTCTTCTCAATTGAATGTTGAGTAACTGCTTTGATAAACGGTAAATCGTGTGGTATTGTGGGAGTGTCAGAAAGGCCTATAAGCTGAGTCATCCTCTGAGGCAATTCTAGGTCAGCTGACTGTCTAACTTTCCTTATTGTTAAATGTGTTTCAGCAAGGGTGATACCAATGAGCCATTAGCTATATTTTCATCCACCTATTTTTATGCTCATTTTGGAGATGTGCATAAAAAAAAGTTGATGGAAAAACACCATGATGCGCATAAGTTTTAAAAATGTGCATAAAAATGTATGTGCATAACTGAGTAGGAAAAACTTTTTATTCAATGGAAGCACTTTTACTAAACAAATTTCAGTATGTGCATTAGAAAAGTCATGTGATTTTGTTATAAGAGATCATGTGGTGATAAAAATGTGTGTGTATAGATGAACCAGCAGCTGAGCACATTGTAAAGCATCCGAAATGTTGTTTTGGTCAGTCTAAAACTGAAAAAAAGTATTACTGTGCGTTCACATCAAAAGTGGCAGGAGCGTCAAAGTATCCGGAAACCATTCATTTTCAGTGGGAGTCGGCAGCGATAAGCGGTGAGGAGCGGCACATCTTAGCCGGTATGGGCGTCGAGGAGAGTTGAAATTAAGTCAACTTTATGGCAATGAGCTATGATGTGGTTCAGCAGCAAGCAATCGAAATGTAGAAGTCAACCGGTTCCCACCACAGTTGCTCCCAGATGTTTGCTTATTGCTGTGTCTGTAATGTTTTTTTGTTTTTTGTTTTTTACAGAAAAATGCATTTAAAAAAGTTACTGCAGAGTTACTGATGTTTCTTTAAAAAGGCAGGAATCTCATGCAACAATACAAAACAGTATTGCTGCTTCAGAATATTTCAGATATTCGGACACATTGCATAAGTGGAGCAAAGCCACATGTCTTCCTTTGCTAACTTGATCTTCCAGTGTTATATAAATTTGATAAAAAGTGCGCAACATTTTCACACTATAAGGCTTGTTTTTATGCGGGAATGTAACTGATTTGCTGATATGCTGCAATGACTCCTTTAAATATGACATGAATGTTGCAAACTTTGATGCTCTCGCCGCCTTTGATGTGAACGCACACTTAGCATTATTACCTCCAGAACTGTTAAGAGCATCTGGGCTCGGCGTCTCGCGCCTTCAAATGCATTCATTGCGAGTCAGCATTGTCTTCTAAGGCTCAAGTAATTTATTAAATAAGGAAAAGATTCACGCAGCTTCTCTTACCTCATTAAATTCCATTTTTACTTTTGTTATTTGGTGCCAGTTAATCAGAAAGTGACGATTTTGTTCCCTTTGACTCGTTGGATGGAAACGCTGCTTTATTCGCACGTCTTTTTTGCGATATTCCAGTTTTGCGCATTATTTAATTTGCATCTTTGAATGGAAACATAGCTAATGATGATCATTCGATTTGCATGTAAACCACTCACAATATTTAGCATTTCTATTTTAATAAAACAAGTATTGCTCTGCTTTTGCTTGTTGAGTTTTGGTCTGCTGCAATATATCTAATCGCACCTGCCTCAGCAGAAGGGTTAGTAAGTGAAGTGTATTATGCGGTACGTCTTTCTGCCGTTCTTGATTCGCTGATTTGCAGTTTTCCGTGCAGCTAATGTGAATTTAAGTGGCTAGCATGGACAGTGAGAGTCTTGTTTATAGCATAGCCATTTTCTTAGTTGAGTGCTTGTCTCCAGCAGCCTGACCAATTAAGAGGACCGGCCTGAGCTTCAGCCATCCTGTTAGCAGAGGAAAAGGGCTATGAAGCAATCCTTTTGACCACTAATATGGAGATTCTGGAGGTTGCCCAGGGAAAAGGTGTGGTTCTTGTCATCTTGGTCTTACTCTGTATTTAATTCATCCATGTCTCATTTGAGATGGATGCCTGGTTTAATGTTCCCTCTGCTTTCGCTGATGTGTGTGCATTTAATTCTCAAATAGATTAATTTGCAGGGGACGGGAGTCTAATGATTCAGTTTAATGTAATGATTCAGATTCCTTTTAATGAATTTTGTTCCTTTGCTATTCCATTACTGATGCTTAGTTGGTAGTTTCGAGGAAGTGCCGAATGATTGATCCAATTCCTAAATGTATTATAGCATTTTACCCACAAATGTGTGCAAACTGCGCCGAGGGATTATTTTGGAAGTAAATAATTTATTTTTAATTTACAGTGGAGCAAATTGCTCATATGAGAGGTGCCATAGAACAGAAGCGGTGCAATATTAATTGTCTGCAATAATATCCTTCTGTTTGAGTTGAAGCTTCTTGTTAGAATACTGCCAATTCAGAATTGTCCCTATAATTCAGGATATTTAGGCAAAAAATACCTTCTAAGATTTATTGTATTTAAATTTGTCATGTGATATAGCTTAGTTTAGTCAAGAGTGCCTTTTTCCTGATCAGTTCATTCTCGCGGGATTGCATATGAATGGATTTTGCACAGCAGTTCAACAAACAAGATGTTAGTATTAAGTGAATTGCATTTTACTCTCGGTATTGCCTTCTCCTGTTTTGCCAAAGAAAATAATGCCAAACAAAGCCAAAGCAGAACATAAGTGCTTCAAAGAGCAACAGTGTGTCATTTTATAAATGTGATTCAATTATCTATTCATGAAGACAGTCCAATCATGCTTCATTTCTAAATGAATCAGCTGTTTTGAGCGAATCATTTGAATTCGTTGATGATGTTGATGTCACTACTTGTTTGTGCACATATGATATTGGGTTCGTTCATTGCTGTTTTTTGGTTTAGTACTTATTCATGTGAATAGAAAGAACATGCAATGCTGTGATGCCCTATGACATAGAACATCCGTCTGGGTAGAATTGAGGGTCGGCTCCACCTTGATTTTAATCGTAATAGGAAACACCTGTTATTGACTTCTCTGGACCCTTTTAAAGTCTTACGGCCATCATTTTAAGAAGGCTGCGGTTTTGGACTGGACTTTTTGTTTTATTTGTAATATTTAATTATTTTGTACATCCAACATTGCTACAATACATCCAAATCTACATCCAAAACACCATAGATTCCTGACTACTACATTTACATATTTTTGCTTTAAGTTATTTAAAACCATTTCTTTAATAAATTATGTTATACAATTTTGGCTTTCTTGGGTGTCCCTCTTTTTTGTTACGTCCTCTCCCACGAGGCATAACAAATGGGGGCTCGTCTACGTTGCAATTGAATTTCGTATTAAAAAGGGTCACTTAGTTATTTAGAATATTTCTATTGGATTTCTGTTTTCTTCTAAACATACACAAAATTTGGCTGCTTTAGTTTGCACAGAGACAACAATGGTATCATATTCACTGCATTTTGAAATCAAAAGTTAGCATTTTCGACCCCCCAAAACATCTTTGTCATGTGAATGAATATCCAAAATGTATAAAAGATTTCCGAGGCCTTTTTTGTGTAAATGCCTCCTTAGACAACCTCCATATTCTACTAAACAGAAAGCGCTTCAGAGATTTTCAATTTGTTGTGTTACACACTTACCAAAGAGTTGTAAATCTGACAACTCTGGTCACATTGTATGCTTCTTGTTGCATTCAACCAACTTGAACAATGCAATAGACTGCAAAGTATCATTTATTTGTCTCATCAGCAGTCTGCATCATTTAGATGTTGTGGTATTTTACTGTTCCCTTCACATCGATAGAAGAATGTAGACATTCCTAAACTGTAAAAAAAATCTTTGCACTCAGCAAGTTGTCTTGCTGAAACGCTTCCTTCACTGGTGGTTTTGACCAGTCAAGAGCTTGTTGCAGTAACTAGGCAACCGCTTTGCTCTGGCTGTATTTGATTGGCTGCCTTAAACGAGGAGCTCAAGACATGAGTTGATGGTCTGAGTCGAGGACGAGAACGAATGAGAACGGACAAAAATCTCCCATAATCCCCTACTGCCTGGTGGCCTGACGTGCACCACAGAAAAGCAACACGTGAGCCTGACAGGGGCTTAGGGTAGATGAATCTCTCTCCACACACCTACCGCCCTGATCTGTGAAACACTTTTTCAAAAACCCATTCGTTCCTTTAATGCAGTCTCAGCAAACAGAGAAAGACCCTATGCCACATATTGGAATCCCTTGCTTTTTCTCCTAGATAAATGTTTGTGTGATTAGCGCTCTGGCCAGGTCATATGATGGCCTTATTAGTGGGTGGGGGAGGGGTTTCCTGAGCCGAAGAAATGCATGGCGTAAAGACAGCAGCTGGCCATGCTACACATACAGCTTGGCTTGTTTTCTGCCTTTCGAACACAAAAGGTTGAAGAGCTGTAGAATTAACAGTAGAGGTCTGGTAGACACGTGTCCCCCCACTGAGGTGAAGATGCTTTCCAAAGGGTCTGACTCAGGTTTCTATAAAGAGGCAGCGTCATTGTGCACAAATGAATATGGTTATATTTGATCTGCTTATTTGAGAATTGGTGAATTTTTGTTTCTTTTTTTGGCTGTGTTTTCAGGTTTTGTATTAATAAATTGTTAAAAATAAAAAGAATATTTAACTTTTCAATAAGTATTAATAAGTTTAATCGTAATCTCTTTCTTCATATGAAATCAGACGATCGCGACTGCTGTAGTTATTTCAGTTGCATTTTTTTTTTTTGTATCAATCTTCAGGAAATCACTGAAGGCATATATTATGTTATCATAACAATATAATGTGGCAATAAGATCATAACCATACTGTGCATTTACACCGTGGCCATGTTTATCCATGTAAACAGACAAAAAATAACATTATAGCAGACTCTGTAAAAAGCTCATTCCCAGCCTCTAGACTTTTCTTACAGGATAATCGAGTGTCATTGAGTGTCAGAATGTTGTGGGACTGCTGTACAGGAGTTATTATTATGGATTATAGATCGTGAAATTTATCGTTTTTTATTTTAATGTTTTTTTAAAAAAAGCATGACCGTAAAACACGAACGCTGTTATGAATGTTTTAAAACATATGCTTGTTTGTTGTATAAACAATAATAAAATAATGACAAAAAATACTAATTTGTGGATCTCTTGACCTCCGGGCTGGTGTATTCTGGGAAATTTTCTTACCCCTGGGTTTCGAGTGTGGTCCTGAAAAATCTCAGTTCGAAGGGGTATCTACCCCTTCCCCTTAGCCCTACACCTTCAAGCTAAAGAGAATTGGGACACCCCTACCCCTTCCCGTGAACATGCAAAATGAGGGGAAGGGGTACGGGTAAGGGCTAAGAGGTAGAATTGGTATTGAGCCTAAGTGACTCTTGGGTAAGAAATAAATAAAGAAACTAAATAAAATTTGTTAAACGTAGACTTTTTTTATTCAAGTTTTGAATTGTACAGTTAAAATGTTAATCTTATGAAATATTATGATCATTTAAATTGAATTGTTTTTTTTTATAACTTAGACATGAAAGTGTTTATTTTCATACAGTATTAATTAATTGCAATTAATTTTGCAGTAGGATTTATGAAATTCTAAAACAAAATCTAATCTTGACAATCATATTTAATGTGCTTTAAAGAGATAGTTGACTCATCAATGGAAATTACTGTTTATTCACCCTCAGATGGTTCAAATGAGATTCTTTGTTCTATTGAACAGAAAAGAAGATAATTTGAAGAAAGCTCAAAACCTGTAACAGTTGATTTTCATAGTTCAATATTCAATGGTTGCAGGTAGGGCTGCACAATATATCGTTTGAGCATCGATATCACAATGTGCCTATCCGCAATAGTCACAGCTTAGGATATGCAATGTCAAGTTGGGATTATAGATGACTAGAAACCACAGGTCAAAACACGAAATTTGTTTAGACACTGCAGAATTGAACCATAATAGAGTGAAAGTTTATCATCTGCATGTGTTTTTAAGGCCTGTGACTACATGAGCATTTTAAGAGAGTTTAAAGCATTTTAGTAGTGCATAAAGAAGTTTAATAAAGATAATTTTTATTGAATTATATGATGAAGACTGCAATGTTTTTTTTACATTTGATTATTCAATTTCTTTACCTGAATACTGTTAGACTCTCTTCAGAAAACCATAAAACAGTTTATTTTACTTTAATATTTGCTCCATTGTGTTTATTGACAACTGGAGTTTTGTTTATTATACGTGTGTGTGTGTGTGTGTGTGTATATAATAAATTACATAAGATATTTTTTTATCATGGCTAGTGTGGCACAGATGCTAGAACCCGCTTTTATGCATGCACAACGTCGTAAATTGCATGGCAAGTATAAACACATGGATCAGATATGGGTCACCATTAAAAGAACGTGTAAACGGACCAGCAAAAAAATCACATATAGGCAACAAATCGGAATTGGGCATTAAGACCTGACAATGTAAACGTGGCCTTAATGACAGAATTTTTAATTTAGGGTGAACCTTCTCTTTAATCTCTTTTTACTGGCTTGCTTGGTTTGGGACTCGTGGAGCTGCTCAACTATGGTTGTGCTCTTCAGTGTTTGGACTTTTAGCAGTGAAAACCACACTGAACTGAACTAAACTGAACCTAAACTCTGAAAACTGGACTGACACAGTTTTAATTTACTAGAACTTCTATGTTAAGCTGCTTAGACACAATCTACATTGTTAAAGTGCTATAGAAATAAACGTTAATTTTCATTTGAAGTATGATATGATGCATTCTGTTGTTAAAGAAAGTTGTCTTTTTTAATCTCCTTATTGTAGTGTCTACATTGTACCATGCAAGGGGGGATTGCTTTTGTATTGAGGTTAATCCACTTATTCAGTTGTGGCCCAGACTTGAGGGGCATGTCATAACCATCTCTTACAATTGCATTTGTATTTTTCTGCTTATGTGGTCATCATTTCTCTGTCTTTGCAGACATATGTTTTTTAAACGTAACCTTAAGCAGTTATGAAAGCGCCACTGGAGATTCAAACAGCTCCTCGGATCTAGTGGATTCAGTTTAAGCCGCTATTGAGAGGACTTAACCTCCCTAAGGCTGACTTGAGCTCCAGTCACCTAAATGGCTAGTTGCTTGTTTTGTTTGACAAAAGCCTACATAGAATCTGATTTACTCCATAATTTCTGCTAACATTGCAGTTGACTTGGCCAGTTTTCAAAGGGTTTTACGATTCCTGTTTTAGTGTTTGCACACATAAGCGTACACCCACAATGCATATATGTTTTGTGTACACATGCATTATTCCTCAGAAATGGCTTAAAAGGGTGTGACCCCTGCAGTAAAATGATCAAATAGTCCTGTCTGAAGACTTGTCCTCTGCTATGCGAATTGCTTTGCCTGCTCTGCAACATCATACTCTCCTTCTGACTGATCTGACCAGAAGCGTTATAACGCATTTTCATGTCGTGGGCCATTAAGATCACTGTCACTTACCCTGCATGCATCTTCCCGACTGCTCTCTCCCCATTGCTTCATCATTGGCATAGTCATTTCCAGCTGCCCTCTTCACATATTTGCCGTCCTACTAGTTTGCCTTGTCGAAAATGTTGCGTAAAGCAAATGTGCATTGCAGATATAGTCTCTATGGGCTCGTTTCCATCCAATATCAACATGCGTTTTCAGCGATTCGATCACAAGTGGTCAGCTGAGATGCATTATGCTTTCCGCCTGATATTAACATGCATTCAGATTCATCTCTTGCGACCACTTGTGTTTAGATTTCATCAAGACCATACCCTATTGTTTTCAGTGCGACACTATTGAATAAGCAAGCTCATGGCTTGCAATTGAGCATGAAAGCAAGCAATTGAAAAGTATGTGAAGGGCAGCCACAATTTCATTTGTGTTTACTGTGTGTTTGCTTCCACACAGTGCAGTATGAATATTTTTTGGTACATTTCTCAAAGCATGTCCCATAATTTAATACCAGTCCAAAACGGGTATCCTTAACTTCACTCAAAAAATGTCTTTTGCTGCTTGTTCAAACTACTTATTTAAATTGAGTAGAAACAACACAATTATTATGTTTTTTTAGTGGGACAACTTAATTGTTTTATGTTCACTCAACTTAAATTTGTAAAAACGATTAAGCTAACTTTATAGTTTTGTGTTGGGACAACATGAATGAATTGTGTGGAACCCTGCATTTTTTTACAGTGTTGGTTGAGTGACATAGTATGAATATATAGTGTTATTGAGATTGCCTGTTTTAAAATCTACTAACTGTTGACTAATTTTAAATGCAACTTGAAGTATTTATTTCAGCTAGGGATGCTACCAATTTGACTATTAACTGCGATTTAATTTGTCACGGTTAAATAATCAGAAAGGCTACTCAACAGCACGTTTCTGCGCAGAACAAAACTGCTGCAACTCAACAAAGTTATGCCAGCTGTGCTGTAGTTTGAAGTTCCAAGCTTGTACACAGAGGCTAATATGCACACACACTAGATTAACTATGGCTGAGGCTATAAACTAACGGCCATTCACATATTGCATTTTTTGCATGCACAAGTTCGTTATATCCTATGGAAGCACATGACTTGATATTGGGAACTTTCCAGGTGCACCTAGTTGAAAGAATGGTGCGAGCGCACCATTGAAAATACCAAACAATTTTGTAATATAGTTTATCAAAAGTGCCTTTCAGATAGAGACTCAGCAGACTTTGACTACCTTGTTTTCTTTAAAAGGGAGATACTTGGCTAATATTTAGCTTGGATTTACATTAGACAAAATATATATATAT
>CAIGQZ010000217.1:2019823-2055165 GCA_903798205.1 Danio tinwini | reverse complement strand
ATATATATATATATTCTTATTTTTATTTATTTATTTATTCATTGTTCTGTTATGATTTTCAGTGTAAAAGTATTACTTATGTTTAAATGCCAAAAACCTTTTTCACTTATTTTTAAGTCCAAAGAGAAATGGACTATTGTTTGTTGTTTATAAGAATTATGTGCTGTATTAATTGGTTACTGAGCAGCAGTTGAAATTATTGAATGCATAACAGTCATGATAACCTTAGTATATTCTGAATATTCAGAAACTCAAAATATTCCTCAGACTATAATCATACAACCAAAATCTATAATCATTGCAACCCTAATTTCAGCACTGTTTTGTGCATTTAATTGCAAAACATGAACTGTTTATTATTCACAACTGATTCTAATGTTTACAAAAGTTGGAATTTAATGATTCTTAGCTAGTTTACAGTTTCAACTTTACAGTGAATCCAATATATTTGGAATTCCAAATGAAAGACTTAAAGTTTAATAAATGGATTAATGGTCTATCTAACTAAAACTTAAATCAATGAAGATATTTACCAGCTTAAAGTTTGTTTATGTTCAAGACAAAAACATTTGTACAATTCTATACCAACCTCTGACTTTTGAATAGTAATTTTTGGGTTAGTTTTGTATTGTTATTCATATACATTTAAGGCCAGTTACATGGATTGTTGACTTAATGACAAATCTATGTAAACTAGGGTTGCACGATACTGGAATTCGGTACCAATCGATACTGAAATTTTAAATGCGTCCATTTCCCACTGACATTTGAGCATATGTCAGCTTATAGACAAACTAGCGGATCTATGCGAGTTTGAAACACTCCAGTGTTCCTGTATCTGTGGTTACACTTAGGTGTTTTAAAACTTCAGTATCGATTGGTAGTGAATTCCAGTATCGTGACAACCCTAATGTTAACACACATTTCATAAAATCTGTTTTTAGGCATGCACCACATTTTTGATGGCTAAAAATGCCACTTTAGGCTGTAGCCCGAAAGAGAAATCCAGGCTGAAAATATGAGGCAAAAAAACCCTGCTATGCTGCACTGAAACCTTTTAATTTCAATGGCTGTGTAAGGGTAGTTTGCACTGACCAAAGTGAAAAAGTGGTGAAGTACACGGTCAACTAGCTTGCACCTATGCTGCGGTTAAAAGTTTAAAATAGCTCAATATTTTGCTCTGTGGGTATTCTGCTCATGTACACATACTTGTCTGCATGTTCTTCACATGCTTACCGAATAAGTAACCGAATACGTTGGTAAGATAACACCTTTCAACTAGGGCTGGGCGATATTGCAAAAATGCAATCTCGATAACTATATATATTACAATATAAGTTGTAACTTCCACTTTTCCCTACCATGACTGAAGGTGGATACTGCTGGTGGGAAAGTGAAACGAGCGTGCTAAAGAATACTGGGTGAGCAGCATGACCTGTTTTCAGCTACCAAAAATTTGGTGAATCTCTAAAGGTTATTGCACACTGAATCCAAAATTTTCGTCCATAATTTTCGCACGTTAAAAGGTTTATTCGACCTCAGGTTGTATGAATTGTATTGACACACTGCCTCCTAAACTTCAGTCCGTCAATAAATTTGAACCGCGTATGTGCGCGTGTGTGTGTGCGCGTGTGTGTGCGCGCGTGTGTGTGCGCGCGTGTGTGTGCGCGCGTGTGTGTGCGCGCGTGCGTGTGCGCGCGTGCGTGTGCGTGTGTGCGCGTGTGTGTGCGCATACGTGCGTGTGTGCGTGTGTGTCCATACGTTTGATGTACTGCCCATAAACATTGCCTAGACACGTCGGCCAGGCCACCATCTATAATAATGTCTGTAGGTACTGCCCGTCTCTGTTCAGGATTTGTTTACGTATGTGAATGTATCAAAATTCTACTGAAATAAATTTTGAGATAATCGTAGCGCAGCACTTTGAAAGTGAGCTTAAGTCTCCTTCCTCTATACAGTTTTGGATGAACACAATATACAGCCTATTCTTCTATCTTTTTCTACGTTGGAGAAGCTAGAAGATCACTGCTTGAACTGCCTCCAAAATGTTTTGCGTTTTTTCATAATGAATTAATTAATACGCTCTGGACTCAGTGTGCAAGGTTTGTTTACATGATGAATTTTTCGCTTTTGAATATGAAAAAAACGATTATGAAAATTTCTAATTCAGTGTGCAAAGACCTTAATATCAACACAATTGTAGATTCCTGTTGTTGCATATTTCTGCTGTGCGATTGGCTCTTAGGATCAATGTAAAGTAAAAATGTCCAGAGCTTATCATCGTTATTGACAAATGTTATTGCGATTCGATATGATGTTTATCAGCCTAGCCTAACTCTCCACTCATTCACTGTCTAAAAAAAGTGCTTTTTTTATCTCTATAATTTAAGTTATTGACTTAAATTTGAAAAGTCTAACATAATTACTTTCTACTATTTAATAAAATAAGTAGTGTTTAATAAATAAGTATTTAATAAATTAAGAAAATAAGTACAAATCATTACAAAGGTTTTTTTTTTATCTGTTTGCTTCCATAATTTCAATTTCAGCCCAGAATCTTAATTTCCATTGATTCTAATTGTTTTCAATATATCTATTGGAATTGCACTTCATTTTTTCAAGTTGTTTAATCCTTAAATGTACTTCAGAATGGTGGAAGAGGAACAAAAAGCAGAAAGATTTTCAATTCTCATCCTTAATTGTGCACACCAACATCATACCAGCCTGTCTGCCTCTCTGCTTTCTAGATATTGCCATTGAAGCATTGAAAAACCCGTATTGGTCTTCCACTAGAGCGTATTCAACAATTGGCTCTTATCAGACAGTGTAGTACATGACCGGAATGAATTGGAGGAACACGCAGAACACGTTTGAATTCAGTTTTCTGAGCATGTATGGGAAAGACCAAGTCTTAATCCCTTTTCCACTGGGATTGTCGGCCCCTTTGTTCTGCCTCATTCTGAACTCCATTCTGAAAGGAGAGATGCTATACGGGCTGATAGGAAGACAGGGAACGGAGTAGCATTGTTCAACTCTTCTCCACCTTGGTCTCTCTCTCTGTAATGGGAGCCGCGAGTGTTCCAGTCGCACTCATTTTACACTCTTTGTTCTGATCTGCTGTGTACCGTGTCTTTAGTAGAACTTCCATCGATTACTCACCCTCCCGTTCCTTCCTGCTTTCCTTTTCGCATCTTTTAGGCTCCTCATTTCTGCGGCTGTGATAGCCTTATTAAAATCAGGTTACTGCGCAATGGCTTTACTGTTTTGCAGACGAAATGAGGTTTGCTTGATTTTTCACACTCCACGTTTATGAAAAAGAAAGACAGGGAAATAAATTGGATGTGACTCTTTGGGAGGTAGAGCTGGAAGAATTTGATTACTCACTTGTTAGGGGGATGTATGTGGGAAGGGTTTTTTGTCTGCTACCTACTAGTGTTAGAAATGAAGTTATAATATTAATAAGCCATTTTGACTTCCTGGAACTGGGTCATTCTTTTTAATCATTATGAGGGTGCTTTTTATTTAATAACCATATTAAAATGCACAATCCATTGATATGTCTTTCCTTTGTCCAAGATAATATGATGTACTTTTGGTATTTCAAAAATCAGTTTAAGCTTTTGATTGTGTGTTTAACATCATAATTAAGATTATGTTCATATAACTGAATAAATAAATGACTGAAGACCCTCTTTGCACCTAGTATTAGCATGTGTTTTCAGTGATCTGATCTTAAGTGGTAAATAAGATGCATTACTGTTTCTACATAAAATTAACATGTGTTCAGATCAGATGTATCTATCTATTGATGAGCACCTTTTTAAATCAGGTTTCGTTGAGTCACTTCCACATATTTTGTTATGGCTTGGAATAAGTTTCTTTCAGAACTGCTTCTGGAAGTGAGTAAATGTGGACAAGTTCAGGACATTTAAGAATTTGATTTACAGCAGTATTTAGCATTGTCTGCTTGTGATTAGATTGAAAACTAAATTTGTTTTAATACTAACTGCACTCAAAAAATTATGTTTGCTTCTTGTTCAAACTACTTATTTAAAATGAGCTGCAACAGCACATGTTTTTTTTTGGTGGACAACTTAACTGTTTTATATTTAATCCTTATAAATCTGTGAATAAAACTAATTTAACGTAAAATAAAACTTAAGTTAACTTAATTCCTTGTTGTCTCAACACAAATCCATTGTATAATATAAAAAATAAAAGCAAATAATCATCAAATACTAGCTAAATGTGATAGTGTGCAATATATTTGAATATCTTGTGCATGACCTATGACTATGTTGTATTCCATTTTTTTTTAATTTATTTAATTCATTCATTATTTTCTTTTCGGACACGGCGGAATGAACCGCCAACTTATCCAATTTAGACAATTTAGCTTACCCAATTCACCTATAGCGCATGTCTTTGGACTTGTGGGGGAAACCAGAGCACCTGGAGGAAACCCACGCAAACACTGGGAGAACATGCAAACTCCACCCAGACAAGGCTCGAACCAGCAACCTACTTGCTGTAAGGCGATTTTGCTACCCACTGTGCCACCGTGCTGCCTTTTTATTAAATTACTCAACTAAAATATTTAATATAAACTAACTAACTTTGCTTTGACAATCACAAACAACATTTGCTCAGCCAATGGTGCAGGATTGGGGAGGAGCTATTTGTTAGACTGACCAATGGAAGATGATGAGACTGTTTGTGTCAGCATCTTAAAAAAACATGATTATTGTTTTGCACGATTGCACATTTAAATAAAAAACCTTTCCCCCTTTTGCTGTATAAATGTTTTTGTAGCGGTTTTGCCCTGGGCACTAGTTAATTTCTTACCCTCGTCTAGTACCTACTGCATAAATCCTTTTAAGAAGCGAGACAGGAAACAGGAAGAAAGCGATTGAAGGCAGAAACGTTTGCCAGGTTGTTCTGAAAGTGAATGGAACCAGCTAGAATGACTCAGGAAACTTAAAGTGAGTCCATTTATCTTTTGAAATGTTGACTGCCATGCAAATGGCCCTTTCTAATCAGGTGAAGACGTGGGCTGTAATAAAATGTTAATGGACAGTGTAGCTGCCAAGCTGATTGCATGTGATTGTCGCTAAGTGTGATATTATTCCGCTCTAATGAGAAGTGTTCAACCCACAATTAATGGATGACGTGCTCTGACAGACAGTCATGAGGAACCAAAAACCAACAAGCTTACTTTCTGTCCAGAATAATTACATTATCTGGGGATGGTCACGTAGATCAGTCTATCATATTTTGAGATATCTTTTATTTCAGACTATGTTGGAAATGTGCAAAAATATTTATTCAGAGGTGAGGCTGGGATAGGAGTGGGTGTTATGATAAAATTTTACATCATTGTATGAAAAATCTTACAGTACAGTGATGGTATTTGTCACAGTGTAGTTTTGTCCTAAATCCTCAGATGTGTTGTGTTGGATAATTTTGAGGAATTGATTGAAAAATGCTTGGAGAATATGTTTGATTTTGAAACATTTGGAAGCATAATGAATGATTTATCAGGACAAATGAATGATGTCTGTATTACATTTAAAGATTAGATAAGACTGGATGAGACTAGTTGTAAATTAACCACAATAAACTGGTAGTTAAATACAAAAATGTTTATTTATTTTTAGTGTTTAAAAGAAGTAAAAATATTAGAGTAAAATAATTGGCAAATATTATTATGGCAAATATTATGTTTTTAACTGTAATATATTTAAAAATGTAATTGATTTTTTTTTTGATGGCACAGCTGAATTTTTACCATTACTTCAATCTTCAGTAGAGGTGTGAATCTACACTGGTCTCACGGTTCAGTTACGATTATCATGCCATCGATTTGGTTCAATTCGATATCTTGGTGCATCACAGTGCATTGACTATGCTTTCTATACACAGTTTTATATTTTCTTCACAGCACAACAATTCTTGTATTAAAGAGCCCCTATTATGCATTAAAAAGGGTCATATTTCGGTTTTATGGGTCTCCAACAACAGGCTGATAGGCATGCAAGGTCAAAAAACACTTTCATGGTCTTATAATATGCATTTATTTTTACCTAATTATCCCAGCGACTCCCATATGAATTGTTAAGCGATTCATTTGTTCCCAAACCCCTCTTTAGCGCGAAGCTAATCTGTGCTGATTGGACCAATGACAGCCTGTTGCCATTGCTCGACAGTGTTCAGCGCGAGACCGTAAAATGCCCTGAATGTTGAATGTTGAAAATTTGAATGTTCTTTAAATGCAAACAGCTTAGTGCCCTTGAGTGCCCAATGTGCGCTGTCAATCACGTGACAGTATGTAGGCTGTTTGCCTGTCTTGGGAGCAAGTTCAAGCCAAACAGTGAGAACAGCGGTCACAGAATACGATGGTCACATATTAATTTGGTGTAACAAAATGGAGGAAGAAACTAATCCATGAGCTGTGTACTGAAAGTTCATTGTAAGCATGTAGATGCTGAAGCACTTCTTTCCCTCACACTTCCAATAATATCCAGGTAAGCACAGCATCTTCATGGCTCATAACTTCAGGATCTGTTTGTCTTTGCTGCTGTGTTAGTGGGCGTGGCCGCAGGTTTAAATTTTGTGGCTCTGCGAGCGCAACCATTATGATTCGTATCGACGTCACGCTGAAACGGCTAAAGACTCGTTATCAAGACGATTCATTTAAACCACTATGAGTCGACTTTTTTTTTGATGAATCAATAGTTTTAAAACTGTCCACTTTCAGATTTAAGCTTTAGCTGGATATTTCGCTTCACTTAGGGCTGTGTTACACACTACATGGAAGGTCAATTTCAAAAACCCATAATAGGGGCTCTTAAAAATGTATAAATATATTTATATTTATATACTATTTTTAATACAATTTTGTCATTTAATACAAACAGTCAGATATATAAACTGTACCTTTTAAAAAACATGAGCATTTATAGCAAATAAACAAATATAAATATCCCGCTCGCTCTCTGAGCCTTGTCTTGGTCACGCGCTCAACAGAAAGGGCTGCGATTGGCACTGGCGCTCTTCACAGATGAGTGACACTGATAAACTGCAGCGGCGATCACAGCTGATCCATAAAAGACGCTGTGGAGAAGACTCTGCAGACACGCGCCCATGTCTGTATCCAAAAGTATCGATGTAACAGCCGAAAGGAGAGAAAAAGTCACGCCCAGCAGGTCAAATGGGCCACAGTGAGAGAGAAATGGAGTTTACTTTCATTCTCTCAATCGCAGTGAAATAGGGGCTTCTGCTGTTAGTGTCAGTAAAAGACTGTTCAGCAAACACACATACAGTGAAATTGTGCAGAGTTTCTGCGTTAAGTAGTTGGAGCGTTTTAAATACTCGCGCTCGCCTCCCTTGCCATAGTAAGCTACATAAATGACGTCAGTACATTATAACCGGTTATGATTATTACTGAACCGATACTGAATTGTCCGCATCTGCTTCATGGTGCATCGAAGAAACAAATAATTTTGACACCCCTAATCTTCAGTGTCACATGACTTTTCTGAAATAATTCAAATGTTATTGATTAGAAACATTTTTGTTATCAATGACTACGTTTACATGGACATCAGTCATCAAATTATTAGCCTTAATCTAAATAAGACAATAATATGATTAAGGTGAGTTGCTTTTTGAACGTTCCTTTTATAATCCCGCTTTACATGTTATAACACATAGTTCGGATAACGTCATTGTCACCACACTATTCACACTACCTCTGGAGTTTCATGTAATTTTAGGTGTTTCATTATTTATTTTTTCCGACTGTAACTGCTGTCCGGCAGTTTCACTTTCATTCATTTTTATTTATGTTATTATTTCTTTTTTTAAAAATATTTCAGACTTTTACAGTTGTTTACTTATTTGTTTTGATTTCCACACTGATATACTCATATAATCTTGCCTCTTTATAACCGTATATATTGTTTTTCAATATGCTGACTGTTGCGCTCCCAGTTTCTTGCCTGCATTTCATGTCATCCAGATAAAAGTGGGAGCTCTGGGTGAGTTGGCGCTCTGGGTGGCATTGAGTCATTGATCTTTTCTTACAGCGTGGTTGAGTTAAGCCAGGGTCCTGGGAGATCCACACAGGCCCTGGCATGATCTCTGCTACCCACACACTCACTCAGACGCAATGGAAATGCTAAATTAGTCAGCTTGCTAGTTTAGCAGAGACCCAGCAGAGAAGGACTTGTGGCACTTTTTAAGCTGCTTGAAACAAACCGTGGATAACAGATATGACAGGGAATATGCAAATCTGTGTTGTAATGTTGAATCTGTTGGGTGATCCGGTTGCCTGTAGCTTTTGGAGATTGTAAAGTAAAGAGTGCTGTTCCAAAAAAAACACATACTAATGTTTAAGCTTTATTTCTCTGTCTCAAGTGTTTGTCAAGTAATCCTCACACATACTCCTCTGACACTCCAACCTCCTGTGGATAAATATTTGCCTACTGTTCTGTTGTGTTTACTTGTAATTGACCCTTACTTTTTTACTGTGTGTGTGTGTAGCACTGAAGTGTATGTCATGTGAGCCAACTGGCAACTGTGCTTGTCTTTTTTTCTTGTTCTTTTTTTAAAATATATCTATTTGTCCTTTTCACTGCCAAACTCATATACATGTATACAATTTTATTAATAATGATAATAGTATTAATAATAGCAATAATAAAAAAAATTATTGTATTTAAAATAAAGATAAAATTTATATTTTTAACGTGTGTGTCAGTATGTATGTGTGTATGTGTATATATGTATGTGTATATATGTATGTGTACTAGGGATGTCCAGATCTGATCACGCGATTGGAAATCAGGCCCAAACACATGGTTTCAGACTCGATCAGAATTGAATGTTACCTCCCGAACAGGACTCGAATATATATGTGTGTATGTATATGTGTAAATTATATGTGTCAGAATTATTCGCCCTCCTTTGAATTTTTTTTTTCTTAGATTTTTTTATTTTTTATTTTTTTTATTTCCTAAATTATGTTTAACAGAGCAAGGAAATTTTCACAGTATGTCTGATAACATTTTTTTTTCTGGAGAAAGCCTTATTTGTTTTATTTTGGCTAGAATAAAAGCAGTGTTTAATTTTTTAAGAACCATTTTAAGGTCAAACTTATTAGCCCCTTTAAGCAATTTTTTTGCGATTCGTCTACAGAACAAACCATCGTTATACAATAACTTGCCTAATTACCCTAACCTGCCTAGTTAACCTAATTAATCTAGTTAAGCTTTTAAATGTCACTTTAAGCTGTATAGAAGCGTCTTGGAAAATATCTAGTAAAATATTCTGTACTGTCACCATGACAAAGATAAAATAAATCAGTTATTAGAGATGAGTTATTAAAACTGTTATGCTTAGAAATGTGTTGAAGAAATCTTCTCTTCATTAAACAGAAATTAGGGGAAAAAATAAAGAGGGGGGCTAATAATTCTGACTTCAACTCAGAAAAGCAGTTTTTCTTTTTTTAATCAATATTATTAGCTCCCTTAAGCTACTTTTTTTGATTGTCTACAGAACAAACCACTTTTACACAATGACTTGCCTAATTAATGTAACTTGCCTAATTAACCTAGTTAAGCCTTTAAGTGCCACTTTAAGCTGAAAGTATTTTGAAAAATATCTAGTAAAATATTATATACTGTCTTCATGACAAAGATGGAAGAATTCAGTTATTAGAAATTGGTTATAAAAACTATCATGTTTAGAAATGTATTGAAAATCTTCTTTCAGATAAACCAAAATTGTGAAAAAATACAGGGGGGTTAATAATTCAAGAGGGCTAATAATTCTGACTTCAACTGTTATTTCCCCCTATTATTCTTATTTCTCTCTTTTTTTCTTTCTGTGTTGTTTTTTTTTCTTTTCTTTGATGTTGTCTAGATCACTCTTTTTATAGCCATCTTGTTGCTGTGTACACTGTTCTAAAGCATGCATTGTCATTGAGTTGCTTCTCTGTCTGAACTGCTGACCTAAAACACACATTTCCCTCTTTCTCTTTATTGTATCCTGTGAAGTCGTCCTCTGCCTGTCCTTTAATCACTCTATCAGAGTCCTTCACAGTTCACACAGCACAAAGCTCAAGATCTGTCCTGCCTCTAGAGACTGAGAACCGACTGAGCTGCCAGAACACATAGACCCATTTCTGACACGGTGTTCTAGTCACAATTTAGATAAGAAGCTTTTTTTAAAGAAAAACGTTTCTAAATTTGAGAACTTAAATTTCAATTCCAGTTAACATCAGTACAAAAAAAATGAATGCAACAGCAAAAAGTGTCATTTACTGTAACTAAAAAAACAACAAAAGAGTTTCAAATCTTGCTTAAACGTCTGAAATTTGAAGTTGTTGACAGATATTTAAAAATTTTTTTTTTTATTAGCTGTTACAGTTTAAATGTTTGAAGTCAGTAAAACTTTCAAGTCTGCTTTAATTTGATTAAAAAAAATCCTGTAACAATAATACAGTTTAAAATATTTACATGGAACAAATATCTACATTGGAAACAAGTATAAAGCCTGATTTAGGGGAGCGCGGGGCACAAAGTAACGCAGGGTTAAATGTAACAGAGTTTTAGGCCATACTCACACTACGTACAGTTGCCTTGAACCGGGCCAAAGCATGCTTGTCCCCCCTCCCGTCTCCCCAGACGGCCCGCACTCGCATTACATTCGGGCCTAGGTGCGCTTACGTCATCGATGATGCGCTGCTCAGTAAGCGCTCTCGCTCAGCACAGTGGAGATTTCTTTAGTTATATCGTTTAAGTCATTTGATATGCGTTGACACGCAGTCTAATATTTCACCCAAAAGATCAGACACTTTTGACGCTCATAAACAATCATAAAGTCCTCATGCTGCAGGAATTAGGAGGTTTGCTGAAGGCGCAGCTGACGTGCAGTGAGGGATTTGCGTCTTTAATAATCTACGACAGTTTGCTTTCATTGAACAGTACGAATGATTAATTAATCTATATCAAACAGTCCCTTAAAAGTCATGTCTCGCTTTCAGTTTCGGGCTTAGGCACACTTGCACTCACACTGTAAGCATACCGCGCCTGAGCCCAAGTGAACCGCGCTCAGGCCCACCTCTTCCAACCGGGCCAGGGCCGCCCAAGTGAACTGTGCCTGAGCCCGATTCAGAGCACTCACACTTCTCAAACGATCCGGGAAAGTGGCCTGGGCACGGTTCGGATAGCATAGTGTGAGTAAGCCCTTATGGTATTTGCTCAGGATAAACCATGGCATGCTTCTGAGGTTTTCACCACAGTGTTGGCAGATGTCTTCCTGCCAATTATTGAAAATTTTGGGCAAAATCTGGATGAGAAACACAGAAGAAACCATTTTTGCAACATAAAAGTATTTTTTATTACAGTCGATATTTTTTTATTTGAAAAAAATCGATGAAAGTATGTAAGTAAAATCTTTATGGAAATAAAGTCTTCTAGGCTAAAAGATGAAACCATTTTAAAAGATGTATGAAACACACAGTGACTGCTAGCCAGTTTTGAGTAAAACATGACACAGCGGGGTTAGTTGTAACAGGGTGTTAAAATTAAGCCACACACCGTTAAACACCAATTAAACTAACAAAATAAATGTTTGAATTTTGAGTGTAATGTTGAAAACTACAAAAGTTTAATAGAAAATAATGTTTTAACAGAAAAAATATTTTATTGCTAATAATGCAAATAAATGCATTTGTATAATAATGAATAAATGGATAATAATGCAAATAGATTCAAAAGTGTTTATCCAATAAACAAATAAGTAAACATACTGTGCTATGTAGAATAAAACAGAAATGAGCCAATTACTGAGGAAATATAGCTACTATTTAAAGTAAACTGAATTTAAATTAATTGTGTGAAATATGCCTTTATAAGCATGTGTTACAACTAACCCCCTGTCTGTTACAACTTGCCCCGCAGGTGGGGTAAATAGTAACATTTTTACTCTTGGCACATTTGGCAATACTGCACAGACACCATAGGTCCGGTGATCATAATCCCAGTGCTCATTTGTAGAAGAGGCTTGTGTGTTTTTGAAAAAAAAAAGGTTTGTCTAACCCTATTACTCTAACCATATTTGTTCATTATTTGACCAAAACCAAAAAGTGTTACTTTGTGCTCCGCTCTCCCCTATACTTTTGTGTCAAGCGCATGTGTGTGGTCTGGCGCAGCCTGTGCACGGTTGCATGGCTCTTGCTATGGCTGACGTCCACGCTGACGCTCACCTCTCAAAAAAATGTATCTACACGTTGCAACGATGCATAGCGCAAACTCTGTGATTGGTCAGCTTGGTAGCTGTGATGAGTGTGGGCGGTGCTGATAGCGGCAAGCCAGATGGAGTGATTGTTTACAAGTGCCGAGTCCCGTGAAGGAGCTTCTGATGGAAACTTTTGTTTTGTATTTACCTTATGATTGAAGTTGCATGTCCCGCTTCTGAATGATTGAGTTTTAGCTACTTATAGATTAAGGTAGCATTCAGAAAAAACAAAATACCTGCGAAGAAACTCGACACAGAGGAACATTAAAAAACTTACTGCCAGCTAGCGTTTCGGAAGTGTTATTGCAAAGCAACACAAGCAGCATGCAGAAATATAAATGCATGATTATGCGCAAGGCAGGCACTGTGGGTCCCGCCGATCACTCGATGCAGAAGTATAAACCAGCCTTAAGACCACTTAAAAGTTCTTAGTTTCTTTGGGTTTGTTAGGTTTGGGTTTAAGTAAAATGTAAGTACATTATTTTTTCACATTTAAAAAATATATATGCATTGTGAATTAGAACATTTCTGCTCTATTAGCAGTATTTTATTATATTTTAAAATGTTATTTATTTCTATGATTTTCAGCAGCATCATCATCACTGTATTAATGAAACATCCTTTAAAAATCATTTTATAATCCATAAGAAACATCAGTGGGTTTTTTTTTAACAACAATAATACATTTTTGCAACTCTTTAATGAATCTAAAGTTCAAAAGAACAGCCTTTATTTGAAATAGAAATATTTTGTAACATTATAAATAACTTTACTGCCACCATTGTTAAGCATTATGTCATTTGTCAATGCTAAAAAAGTATTAATATATATATATATATATATATTTTTTTTTTAGTGGCAGTGTAAAATTAAACTTTTTAATAAATTATTTACATCTGCTTTTAACAAATTTATGGACCACATGTCATTTCCCGGTATGCCAGTATCTAAATTTTTAATCCTGAATTTTGCTGAGGTCAGCTGGCAGTGAAACTCATCCATCAATAGAGGCAGGAAGAATACTGCATTCTGTACTCTGATTACCTTGTATTACCACAGGGCTTAAGGGCATTGAATACTTAATAGCAGCGAGTCTTGGGCTGATTGATAAGATGAAATCGCAATCGATCCCTTTGAGCAGAGTGCTTTTAATGGCTTCATTTGTGTAGTGTAATGGTGGGGGGTGGGGAGGGGGGTAAAGTAAAGCTCCAAAATTCTTCCTGTTGAACTGGGAAGGTCTTCCTGTACTTTTTTGTGCTATATATATATGTATGAAAGGAAGTGCTGTTGTCAAGTTTCTGAACATACTACTTTTTTCACCTCTTTCCTCTTAAAAGTGACACCAAAAACTTTTGTTTCATTCACACAAAAATGATGTGCGTTTAAGGAAAATAAAGCAATAAATGTAAATGTTATTATAATACATAAAGTAAGAATTTTACAAACCAGGTTTCAGCCTAAAATCAAAGCTAAATATTTAAACAAAACATATTCCGAATTTGAACTTGATATCTCAAAAAATTTAAGATTTCAGTAAGATTTTGTTTGACTGCAGTACCAAATATCACCACAAGACAACATTCAGTCTATGTTTTGAGCATGAGCTGTTTTTTTCATATTTTTAACAATATTTGTTAATTAGACAATTTTAAAGTATTATGCACAGTTTGGTTGTATTTGATTTGAATTTAGCCTCTTAAACAAAAAATGCCCATGTGGATTGCTGTAGCAAAGTAATGGTTTACGAGTCTTGATACAAAATAATAAATAGATGTTGTTCAGTAATGTCTATCAAAAATCACACCAGATATGGAAGCCATATATTTTAAGCTCCAGATGATAGTTCCCATGTCTATTTCCAACATTTATGGTGTTGTCAGTTTATTCTCAATTAGCTCAATTTGTACATTGTTTGACTTGTGAAAGGTGAAACGTGCAACAAAACACAACCGGAGCAACATATTTTAGGTTTTGCAAAAAATTAGGCTGAGACACCTATTTCCAATAAGCCTAGGCTGAAAATGAAGTTCAGACTACACAATATTTCAGTCTGATAGTCACTATGTCTGTGTTAAGCTTTTGACTTTAAAATGTATGCACCGTACACCAGAAGTCAGACTGCATTGTGCATTTCTGACCAATCATCATTTGCCATCTTTTACAACATGAGTGATGCCATCTAGAAGGTGGAAGTATTCTGAAAAAAGCCAGATTATTTTGATAGACACATGACACAATGTAAAAAGCGATTACTTAAAATGAGTAAACCCCTTATCTTAAAAGTGAAAGTTAAATGGTAAGTATTTTTGTTGCAACTTAAATTCACTTAATTTGTATAATTATTAGGGGTGCAACAGTTCAATCTACTCACGGTTCGGTATGTATCACTGTTTTAGGGTCACGGTTTCGCTATGGTCTGGTTTGCGCTATGCTTAGAAAAATTACTGCCTAAAGAACAATGCAAGGAACAATAAAAATATTTATTGGTTAACAAACACCTGACAATGCAACAGCTTCACACATATGACTGTAGATTTGCATGTTCTCGCATTAATTAAATAAAAGTAAAGCATTTAAAAAATTTTGTTAAATTAAGAGAGAAAAATCTTAAATTTCCTCTTTTTCAGTTTTACATATCGACTCAACAGTCTCAACCAATTATGCAGATCATAATTTTCAACACATCCTAATGATTGAGCACTTTTAGAGTATTGATTACTTCTGTTTACATTATGCTTGCATTACCAAGGCAACAACTCATTTTTATTTATGATTTCTTAATCACTTTATTATGATTCCAGAGAGCTTCGTTTCACTTATCAGTAGGGATGGGTACCGAAACTTGGTACTTTATTGGTATTGGTGCTAAATTATAAAAGACAGAAGTATCGATAAGCTCTGATGTTAACGGTTCTGCTATCGGTACTAGAGAATTATAGCTGAATAAACATTACTTAGTTGCATAATTTAACTGACCAACTTTTTCTTATTTGCCATATTTGATATTAGTCTGCACAGTTGGCAATCTCACATGAGAAATGCTAGTTTTTCCAGCAAACGCGTCAAGTATAAAAGCCTTCACAGTTCCTGACTGTGCACGTGCACTCAGCAGAGACTCGCGCTAAGTGCACACACATAGCTCGCAACACAGACTCGCGCGCGCACACACAGCTCGTAAGCTTACGGAGTGAACCAAACAGGTTGTATTTCCCGAGTGGACAGTGACAATGCCTGCTGCAACAAACGCAACAAGTTATTTTTTTGTATAAGCAAAACGCAAGCAATCTGGCTAAGTGACAGTATCTTTCAAAAGTGCATTAACTACAATGAAAAGTAATGAAACATTTTTGACTGCTTGGCTATTAACGGTAACGTTACATCATCCACATGCCAGCAGTCAATCGACTAAATTGGTATAACATTAATAGTTAAATAAACACACGCATTCAGTTACAAGGAAAACAGATTTTTTTTTTCTGCAGTAGCCTAAATAAATCTTAAACATTAAAAAAGCATTTATGTTACTGTATTTACAAATATAGCCTATGCATAGCCTAATAATAAACTATGCTTATTAACAAATTATAAAAAACTGCTTATTTTTACATTGCGAGATGCTCCAAAACTGTATTAAAAACACAGTTAACTCCCAAAACACTGTTAACTCATTAATGTAAATGCGTTAATGTAAAATCATAAACATTATCTCATTCTACTGCATATTGCAGTTCAAAGAGGGTATTTTTAACTGCAGGCAGCACAATAAACCAAGACAGATCCAGACTTCTGCCAGAAAAGTCAAACATGTTAATTTTTCTCCAGAAGAATGGTTAAGTCATTTTTCTTTCAAACCATTTTAAATTCTTTTACAGGAAGAAAATATTAATTTGTTTTACAATTATTGGTTTAATTTTATTTTAAATAAAAAAACTTAAGAATTAAACAAAGTGTTGTTAATTCTGTTCAATTTGTTTGTGTTATTCTATTTTTTATGAAAAAAACATACAAAAATACAGATAAGAGAACCGTTAAATTACCGAACCGATTAGTGGTATCGATAAAAGTAGTAATACTGTTAAAACCTTAACGATACCCATCCCTACTTATCAGCACCATCGTGGCGAATGAAACTAAAGCAAAGAGAGAGTGTTTGGCTATTCTTTTAATTTTTTCTTTTTTTTCTTTCTTAATTCAGTAGGAACAGTATCTTAGCAGACAGCGGGTAAACTGAGTGAGTAGCGGGAGTGATCAGGCGCAAAAGAACACCCAGCAGAAGTGGGACACAACAGCTGTATGTCCGAGTCCATATGAGACGCTTCTGGGTCCGGACACAGACCTCAATCTGTCTGTTAGTGACCACTGATCTAGGCTATTTTGACAAAAAAAAAAGTCACAGGACGCACCGAAAGTGGGAGGACAAAATGACAATTATCTCGTAAAAAACTACGGGGCACAGGGTAAAATCTGATCTTCTTTTTGGCTTTGTGGCTGTTCATCAATAAAACGACAAGGTTTGTTTGAGCCCAGATCGAACAGGGCTTGTTATATGTTATTAAATGTGTATATATTGTCTCTCGGCTGTGTATGAAAACATAGAGGCTTCTTTGTTTTCATTTTGGCTTGTTGCGTGAGCTTGTGACGTATCTCTGTAAACCAATAGCATTCAGCTCTAGGCATGGGACGATAACTGTTTTCAAAGTATACCGCGGTTTGCAAAAGTCAAGGTTTTCATACCGCCAAAATTTTCCCTATTACCGTTCCTAAGGTATGTGTAAGATTTTTTTATTTACATTTTTTTTAACAACAGCATCTCCAGCAGAAAATATATTACAAATATTACAATTTAAAAATATTACAATTTTAAATTGTAAATAAATCTGTGTTTTTAAAACTAATGAAGACAGCAGAAGTCAATGATTCATTTTCATTATTTGGCCTGGCATGTTTACTGCTTCAAAATATTATAAATATTTCTCAAAATAAAATATACTGTGTTCAAAGGGGAAATTTTTTTTTGTTTTTTTACACAGACATTTGAAAAGAATATATTTTAGAGCAGTAATCACAATACCGTGATGCAGTGAAACCGTGATATTTTTATTTAAGGTTATCATACCGTCAGAATCGTCTAGCTCCGCCTTTTGGTACCCTTTCTCGTGTTTGGTACCCTTTAGAAAGGGTGCCGAAAAAGGGGTATGGTACGGTTCGGTATGGTATGGCTTTTGACAGTGGAAACGGCCATAAAAGCGTACCAAACCGTCCATCATAGTCAAAACAAGACAAAACACGCAGATCAGTGACCACCAATTTCCAACATTCTTCAAAATGTATTCTTTACCGTCAGAAAGCATCTAACTGTGAGTAAATGATGACAAATGTTTGTTTTTTCTCTTTCTTTACCTTCCATTAATGAATCCAGAATAGATCCCAATTAATAAAATGTACACGTCAAATATAATCTTAGTCACTTGGACAAGCTGCATAGATGTGAATGTAATGTAAATGATGAAAGTTTAATTGAACCCACATGTTGTACAGCTAATCCATCAAAAATAAGGCATTTTGTCTTGTCTTATATTGAAGGCGTTATTTAAAACCAAGTGTTTGTGTAGCTGTTACGGCTTCCTCACACCGTTTTTTAAAGGGGTTTTCAGAGAAGAAAAGCTGCCTTTGGTTTTTCTAATGAGATGTATCTGTGTCTGGACATCTCTGCTTCTGTCTTCAGAGGAATGTCAGAGGAGAGAAACAAAGCCAGTTGTTTCTTGTCGAGTGTCATTTATGGTTTCAGTGTCGGTCATTCACGTGCATTCCTTACATTGTCTTGCTAATCTGTACCTGCTTCTGGAAGTGCCAGGAGCTAAAGTGGTTGTGAAAATCTGCATGTTTGCAATATTAGGTGGGTCGTTTTACCTGTGCTATTGTGCTTGTGTGCTTTTTTTCCTCTGTTTTTTCGAGGAGTATTAAAGCAGCTCTGCAGTGGATGGCCCTGCAGGATTGTGGTATTAAAGTGTTTGAAGGCAAACTTATCATCTTACCCAAGTGTGAAAAGCAGCTGGCCGTAATACAATATTAGCATTTTTTTATTTTTATTATGTTGTTTTCTGTTGTTTTTCTATTACTTGAAAAAACTGTGTTAAAGGGCCATAAAGGCCTCTTTCTGTTCAAGTCTACCTCAGAATAAAAAAAAAAATGCTCTGAGATGGGCGTGGACTGTTGAGAGCAGAGCAGGGGAAAAAGAGGGGAGCGAACAACTGTTGTCAGTTGGCTCACAAAATCAGACACACGCCGTGAGGAGACTCATGATTTTATAGTTTACAAAGTTAAAATGCAAAGAAATAAACAGTCCTGCTACATTTGTTATTCGTAATTTCATATACACATAACCACAGTTTGTTATATCATCATAACGATAATCATGTTTATATAAACACAATAAATGAGAGGACTTTTCTCCTCCTCAATCCCTGGGTCTGAATGCAGACACAGTGGATAGCAGTGCAGCAGGTCTCTTGCCCTGTCTATTCCGATCATTAGCCTTGCTGGTAAGCTGGAGGATTTTAAACATGTGTGAACACAGCAGCATGGATATAGGTGATGTGTCTGAATGGTAACAAACTCAACTGATCCACCAAAAAACAAAATCCACCATTGTTCAATTGTCGTACAGCTCTCTTGACAAAAATCCTTGCTGCAAACCAACTGCTTTGTTGTATTGGCCCTGACAGAATTGCAGGGAAAAACATGCAACAAACCCCGTGGATCATGGAAACAAACACATACGGCCTGTGCGGTCTCACCCAGTCATTGGGTCTTACAGCTTGGCAGGTCTGCCTTGCCTTCAGAAAGCACATCCTCTCATGAATAATTAAAAAGCAGGGTGTTCTCATAGGATAAGAAAACTCTGCTATGAATAATAATGAGAAACCATCGTGTAACCGACACTCCACTAGCAGATTCGTGCTACGTCACTGATTTTGATCCCACCCCAAAAATTATTTTAAACCCGGAAAAAAATATTTTATCCAGTTTTTCCCCACAATTAAAGCTGACAGGTGCTAACGTTGTCTTAACTGATGCTCAACATACACAAATCTGTTAAAATATAAAAAAAAAGTACTCCAGGGTGTCTTGAATCTTTAATGTCATAAATATACTGTTATATTGTAATTTATTTCTTTATTTTAATTTATTACATTTTTTTATTTTATTTCTATTTTCTATCTTGATTTGTGTCATTTTGTTTAATATTTTATTTTAACTTTTTTTAAATAATTTAATTTTTTACCTTATTATTTATTAGTTTTTATAATTTTATTTTATACAAATTTAATTTTATTTATTTTGATTTATAATTTTTATTAGTTATTTAAAATACAAAAAAACCCAAAAACGTATTTGTAAACTTTTTGCTCATTTGTGTTTTTCATTTGCACTACAATTACATAACATATTATGGTAATATCTAAAGGCTCGTACACACCGGGACGCTTTTCGTTTGCGTTTATCGTCAGCGTTTTCCAAGATGTTTTTCCGGATTTAAACTCAAGCGATTTTCACAGGCGTCGAGCAGAAGAGTATGCAAAATCACTCCTTGACTTTAGATGGCGCTACACAACTTTAAGCTCCTGACACCCGCTTGTAACACAGAGAAAAGACAAAATTGACATGCTTGTTATGGATGGTTCTAGCTGCAGCTCCAGCTCCAGCTCTAGAGATGAAGAAATGATTATAGTTTACCAGGGCAATAAGCAGCTTCTCGTTTATCACGCCTCTGGGCATCTTCTTAAATGTGCGCTCGCATTGACACTTTTGTGCTTGAGCACGTCCAAGTGCTGTTTACTGTAACTTCAGCAGTTCCGTGCACGTAAACAAAAGTGCCAATCTGATGGGTGGAGAAGGTTTTGATGTGGCGCGTCAAAACAAAAAAACGAGCATGTAGCGTTTTTTTTTTTAAATTACGCTTTTGCGCCTGGCGTTTTGCACGTTGGTGTGCACGATCACATTGACGCCCTTTATTTAGTCACGAGGTGTTAAACGTCGACGGAAAACGTGAGCAAAAAAATGTCTCGGTGTGCACAGGCCTTTAGTCATCTATATGCGCAGGTACTTTTTCTTACTAATAAATAATCACATAAATTACTAAACATCAGTTTGTGGCATCAAAATATCTATCATGAAATAAAATAATTTAATGCTTCATTCTTCGTCATGTGTCACGCATATATTGTAATCGGCCCTGAGACCGATTACTAGAGCGGGATTATTCAGAATCAATTTGATGAGAGTCACGAGTAAAACAAAGAAGTTCATCTTTAACAACAAGATAAGGTTCGCTCTCAATCCCATGTTTCTCCGTCACACCTGATAGAACGCAGTGCGTGTTTGCATTCAGACTGATCTATTAGCGGCGATCTTATCTCATATGTAGTTATTTGTCAGAAGAAAGTGTATGTGAAGTATGGCAGGCGAGCTCTCAGCAGGGGGATAGTGTTCATGGACTCTTTGAAATTTGTTTTGAAATGAACATTCTGCCTTGAGATATGAAAAACTGTGAAATGTGGTACAGATCTTCTGGATTAAGTAAAAGAAAACTGACAGCATGCTTATACGCAGTGCAAAATGTGCTTTTTAGAAGAGGCTCTGGAAAAAGCACCATCATACCTTATTCTTATGACTAAATAGAACTGCACTTTTTAAAAAAAAATAAGTAAATTGATGTTTTTTTAAGAGGTGTTTAACTTGTTTATGTAAAAAAGTATCACCTTAATGTGTTTTTGAATTTTCTAAAATTTCTTTTTCTAGTGTTAAATGAACACTTTTTGAAGTAGGCTCAATTTATGACTTCCCTAGAGTTAAACAGTTAAATAATTTAAAGAAATGTAGCAATTCATTCAATCTCAGGACCTGCTTCTCAAATGGCACACTATACACTATGCATGTCTGCGCTATGTACTTACACACTTACACGCTCAAGAGCATGGTACATGAATGTAGTGTTGTCCCAAATCAAACACTGATGTTTTTTTGTTTTTTTTTACTAAGTGAAAATTCAAACCGTTTCCCAGATTTCCCAGACGGATGCCAAATTAGTGAAATAAATGACCAAATGACCAAATAATATCTGCCGTGAGTATAACTGAATCGAGAGGTGATATGATTATTCTCTTAGGAGAATTTTGCTTTCACAATCCAGAATAAAGTAATCCAACATCATTGACCAAAAGCTCCGCCCCTTTCACAACATGAGCAAAGCTGCAGACGTTGAGTGCCTGAAGTGTCCATCTTTCCACACTTATTTTTAACGGTTGAATAAGTGCATCATCCGGGTATTTAAAGTGCAATTATTCTTTTTAGAATAAAAATAATTTTTCAGTGTGAATGCACTACTTAAACTGCGCTCACACCAGACACGGATGAAGCATTAATCACAAGTGATTTACATGTTAAGTCAATGCAAAGATGCAAATAGATATCCTGTGCTGCGATTCGTGCAAATGAAGCGGCATGAATGCCATGGTTTG
Source organism: Danio tinwini (assembly GCA_903798205.1). Lineage (NCBI taxonomy): Eukaryota > Metazoa > Chordata > Actinopteri > Cypriniformes > Danionidae > Danio > Danio tinwini. The sequence continues at coordinate 2,033,341 of CAIGQZ010000217.1, read as the reverse complement.
TTTAAAGTGGCATGACTTGAGTGTTTGATGTGAATCTCTCGAGTTGGAAAATCTGAACTGAAGTGGACATTCGTGCCACGTTAACCAATCATGAGCTTGCTCTTGTAGGGGCGTGATTATAACGTAGTGCCTGTTGTTGGTGTCCCAAGTGGAAATGCTCTCGCCGACACCAACAACAGCTCATCAAACTAGGCTCGGCTCAGACAGAAGCACCGCTGAAAGCTTCCATCATCCAGGTATAGTTTCTGGAGGAGTTGATGAACTCACAGAGCTGGGTGCACCTCTAAAAGGATTTAGTACAGTCAGACGCGGTGCTGCATGAATCTATGCTGTTTTTTAAGCCTTCCTAAAGCACAGCTATTCTCACAATAAAATTCCTGTTAGCCATTTAGCAACAAAGCTAGAGTCACCGGGCAGAAAGAAGCCCTGGCCGTGATGCTAATCCGAGTCTATTTTTGTGAAGTCAATTTGACATGCGAAGGAAAGTAATTTGGTGCCCGAATAAAGCAAGTAAACTCCAAATGTTCACTTGTCTATTTACATGCGTGTCGCGTCTGGTGTGAACAAAGCATTACACTATTTATACTACAAAATGGAGTAGAATAGTGCATACGTTTGCGATTTGGGACGCACTTGGGGTCTGGCTGGAGTACTTTTATCTCAGCTTAGCATAAATTCTGGAATTGGATTGGACAATTAGCATTTTGCTCAAGTTTTTCAAGAGGTTGTTTACACAGGATGCCATATTGGACACACATACTTACTCATAGACATTTACGTAAAGGTGCAGTATGTAAGTTTGACACCCAGTGGTTGAACTAGGTATTGCAATCCTGGATCAAAATAAACGCATACGCAGGATGCCAGAATTGAGTACAGGAGCGAGTGATTTACACTGTGTTCTAAATAGAAGCAACGACACGCGATAGAGGGAATATTTTCCATATTAAAGAGTTTTGGTTCTAACCAACACCTCGAATTGATATATTAGAAATGGCTTCTATTTCTCACAGCTGAACATGTGAAACCTATGACAGAGATTACCTCAGGTAAACATTGTGTGCTTTATGCAGTGCTAAATGCTAACAATGTGAGTTTGAATAGATTCTAAACCTTACCGTTTCGTGAGTGAGTGCATATTCTGTGCTTCTGAAAGGCTGTATTTAAATTTCTGTTGTGTTTCTTCTGGTGCAAACAGCCAAACTGCTCATCACTGCGTATCTCATCACAAAGCATGTTGTTAGGACACGCGGTTACAATGTAACCTGCTCACCTAATGTTTACGTTTAAATTATTTATATTATTTGCTAATTAATAACCTCATGTGGAACTGAATCTGTCTCATTTCGACATCTGATACAGTCCATTTCGGTCACGAACGCATGCTTTCAGAGCCTTTCTGAATGAATCAATGAATGAATGAAATACGCTGTTTTCCACAAGGCAACCCGGGGTGCTGAAATGTAATTGGCTAAACTGGCATTCCGGCACGGAAACTTTCAAAGCAGAATATCTGACTTCAGCATTGTTTTTCAGTTAAACAAGTATGCTCACTTGGGATGTTTCTTAAATATCTGCACACATATTATGGTATTTTTATGCTTTAGAAGAGTCAAAAACTTACATACAGCACCTTTAAAGGAGAAGTTCCCCCCAATGTGTCATTATTGCAACAGAAACCAAAATCTGGCGAGACTTTGAAGGCAATATTTTGAAATGTGAATCCTTCAAAAATTGTAGATTTTTATATTATTTTTTATTTATATATTTTTTTGTCAAAGTGAACCTTATAACTTGTTTTAGATTTTTATCTCATGTATTATTTATTTTTGTTGAAGTCTTTTTATTGTTAGAATTTTGAAGTTAATATTATTGAAAAGTGATATTTATAAAATGTTTTTCAGAGAAGCTGATGCTGTATGGCAAAAAAAGTTAAAATAATACATTTTCTTATTTAAAGCTCGACTCTTCTATACTAAAACTACAACCTATTTTCTGTGTTGATATAACAAGGAACTATACTATTTAACAACCTATATATCATTCTGCCATCTTAATCAAGAAGGTGTAGTACCTAGCCATATTCATTCAAAAATTAAAAAAATTGCCAGTTTATCTCTATAGGGGACTTGTAAAATGAGCTTATGTCCAAAAAAAGTGAAGTCTTTAATTTGAAAAGTCTTCTATAACTTTAAAGCATAGGTGTCAAACTCAATTCCTGGAGGGCCACAGCTCTGCACAGTTTTGCTCCAACCCTATTCAAACACAGCTTATCCAACTAATCAAGATGTTCAAGACTACTAGACACTACTAGATAAGCTGTGTTTAATTAGGGTTGGAGCAAAACTGTCCAGAGCTGTGCCCCTCCAGGAATTGAGTTTGAGACCTATGCTTTTAATGCACACCTTTTGTAATTTATTCTAAGATCACCAAGAACAAAGTAAATAAATAGTCATAAGTAGTTCTGCCAGTTTGCATGATTCTTTTTATATCTATGGCAAAACGCAAAGTGTTCTATAAGTCTTCTATATTTTCTTAAATTGCCCGAAAGCTGCTTGTCAAATCTGAATCTTTCAGTAGTGAACAATGAGCGTTTTCCTCTAGTGTTTATGTTATATAATCCGATTTAATGAACACCCCTTACAGCATCACATGTTCGTTGGTGTGGAGCGTTTGCCTTGCTTTTGTTGCGGCGCCTCATTAAACACGGAGTGAGCTTTTTCCTCTGCGCTTCTTCTGCACAGTCATGATTCTTCAAATATGGCTCTGCTGCTTTACTGTCAACAGCTGTTCACCGCTTCCTGATGGAACATTCAATTTGCTGAAAACCAGAAAGCCCTTATGCTACAGTCCAGCCGTCCCTTGTTTGGATTTATACAAAAAGCTTCAGTTTTGTCCCTCCATAGGAAAGCAATGCTGCAGGTATGAATGGCTGTAGGAGGGGAAAACGGTAGACCAAACAGTTTTGTGCATGTTCTGGCCTGTGTTTGTGCTTTAGGTCACTCCCAGAGGGCCTCATCTCTCCAAATATATCTGTGCTCGTGTCTGAGGGGACGCGCACCTTCTCCCTGGGCTATTCTTAGGCCCTGTTTCTCGCTTGCTCTCTGTTAGGTCCTGTGGCAGGTTCATCCCGTAGTGGAAATGTCAGACACACACACACACACTGCTGCAGTAAAAACAAGTTTCAGAAATTCTCGTGGAGTTAAAAATGTACACAGTGTTTGATTGTAAACTTGATCATATTTTTATTCTAAAGTATAAAATGCATTGTTTTTATTAAATAGTTAATTAAAAATATCAATAGCTGATTAAACATTTTATGCTAATGCAAAATAAAGTATCATACACTCAAAAAATGTCTCTCTCCTTGTTCAAACTATTTTTAAATGAGTTGAAACAACACAAGTTTTTTTGGGGGACAACTTAATTGTTTTATGTTCAATCCACTTAAGTTTGTAAAAATGATTGTGATTAACTTAATTTTTGTTGGGAAATCATGAAGGTATTGTGTGGAACCCAGCATTTTTACAATTTTTTTTTTACAAAAAGATTACAAGGTAGAGACATCTCTGAAAGATTGTGGATGTGGTATAATTAATCATACTGATATTTGAAGCCTATTGATTCTATATAAACAAGCAATTAAAATTATGGACTTAATGCTTATGCCATGGCATCATTGTGAGGTTTTATATAAACATAACCTTTTTAGTTTGGATAGTTTTGTTACATTTAATTATCTTAATTTGCTTTTTAAATGTTTAAATCATGTTCCAATGCTGTTTTCAATTGTAATCAGTAGGCATCAAACTAGGGGTGTCAAAATGAATTGTTTCTTCTGTCTACGTGTGAAAGCACCCTGAATGTCAAAACACAGTCAAATATCAATGTGTAAGGTAAGCATTAACTTCAAATATATTATTCATATCTTTCAACCCCCTACTGGATGGACCAGGAACAACGGGTCAAATTAGGGTCCTAGAAATACAGTCCTGGAAACGCATTCAAGCCTCTACAGTTGTACAGGAACATACTAAATATATTATTTATATCTTTCACAACCTACTGGATGGATCAGGAACAATGGGTATATCTAGGGTCCTAGAAACGCATTCGAGCCCCCACGATTGTACAGGAACAAACCGTTTCACACTGTGCTTTGTTGACAACTTGTACATGACAATTACAACTTTGCTCAATTGTGTTTGCAATTTTTCGTTCAACTAATCATCCAGCCTTAAACCAACTGAGTATTTGCACCAATTCAGTCAAGTCTAATCTAACCAAATGTGTCAAGTATGAACACACCCTTATTTTTGTCCCACCTTGAGAGTTCTTCTTGGCCCTGTTCTTCAGACCCGACACTCCCATTCTTCTTCCTGCATGTCCCACATTTCCCTCTTTGTCCTGCGTCTCACTCCTTCCTCCTCTTTCCTCCTCCAGAGGGCTACATGTGAATAATTCAGCCTTACAGAATGGGCTGTCATTTTCGGAGGACTGGAAAGTGAATCGCTGCGTCTCCTTTATTACAGTGTGAACAAACAAAGGCTGTGCCTCATTCACAGATGTGCTGCTGTTTGGCTGTAATCAGATGCTACAGGACGCGTCTGTGCACGCCTCTCTGATGCAGTTAAAATGCAGATGAAATGAGCAGAATTAGATTAAGCGCATCTTGAAACATGATACAAGTTATGTTGGGTGATGTTTTCAACAGCTCGGATATTGTTGGAGTAAAGATAATACAGTCGGGGTTATACAGGCAATATATCATATGGAAATTTACATTTTGCTTTGTGAAGACGTTATATTTGTTGCCTTAGAGTGCTTGCAAGGCTATTTTATATTTAAACTGCTGCAGTTCATATTTATTCCTTCCAAATATGTGCCATTTCCTTCTATATAGTGTGCACATTGCACTACATGAGAGTAGGATGTCCACATCTTTCCTATTCAGGATAAAAATAGATGAAGTGTCCACTAAAATCTAAAGTGGACACTTTGCTATCCCATGAGACTACAGGAACCATTAGATTTAGAACGCTGAACAATATATGGTCGAGTATTGTGAAGTCGGAAAGTGCTGTGTGTCAAGAATGCATTTCCTGGTGGTTATTGTTGCAGGATTTGTTGTTAGTAGATCATAGGTACATAGGCCATACGTAATCTGCAGATTTTCTGCAGAATTCCGCAGATTTCCGCAGATTTTTAGCCCATCATTAATTCTGTTTATTTACTTGAGTAAATGTGTGTAAATCTAAATGTATTTAGTTTTTAAATTAATTACAATAATATTATTGACTAATATGCCAATGTTCATCTGATTTATTCACAGTGCAGTTTGTACAGTAATATTTTCTGTCTTTTAGTAGATATATTATTAGGAGACTTGCTTTGTTTACCAAATAAAGTAAATCTAATTGGATTTGCATTTTAAACATTAAATAAAAGTAAAAAATGTATAATTTTTTTATTTCATATATTAAGGTTTTAGTTATGAGACTCCCAAAGTAATTCCGCAGAAATCTGCAGATTTTTACCAAAATTCTCTGCAGAAGTTGCAAAAAACGTCCACAGATTGAGTCTGGCCCTAGTCATAGGTGAAAATTCTTCTAGGTGAAGCAATGGTGGATTTAAGTACAATATTGTATATAGTATGTTTCATTTTATAAAAAAAGTAATATATTAATACATAAGTCATAAGTGTAATATATGAATACATTTGATTTTATATATGCTTATTTATTAGGATAGGACTGCATTTGAGTGAGATTAAAATATTTTAAACTATGTAATCTGAAGGTTCCAAAAAGTTACATTACCTAGCAGATCACCTTTAAATTTGTTTATGAAGTGCTTTAGCAAATCACCTTACTAATCAAAAATTGAGTTTGATATATTTACAGTTAGAAATTTACAAAATACCTCCATGGAACATAATCTTTATATGCCATAAAAGGAAAATCAATCACTTAGACCTGTACAATGTATTTTTGGTTATTGCCAAACACATACCCATGCAACATGACACTGGTTTTATGGTCTAGGTTTTTTTATGGTTGTTCATTAACATTGACTACAATATAATTTACTTATTATTTTTTATGTCATAAACGTATAGAAGTCTTACAATAACCCCCTGTAATATTTCAGGGTTTTCCCATGAATATTTTCAGTGGTTGCCCTATAAATGGTTAAATATTTTTTTTGTTCATTGTTAGTCTTTTTAATATATTTATATGCCTGCAGCTAGCGCTCTGCAGCTCTCACATGGTTGCCCACTGAAGCTAAGCAGGGCTGCACCCAGTCAGTATCTGGATGGAAGACCACATGGAAAAGCTAGGTTGCTGTCGGAAGTGGTGTTAGTGAGACCAGCAGGGAGCGATCAACTTGCGGGCTGTGTGGGTCCTAACACCCCAGTATATTGATGGGAACTCTATATTGCTCGATGAATGCCGTCTTTCAGATGAGACGTTAAACAGAGGTCCTGATTCTCTGTGGTCATTTAAAATCCCAGGATGTTCTTTGGAAAAGAGTAGGGATTTAACCTGGCATCCTGGCCAAATTTGCCCACTGGCCTTTGTCCATCATGGCCTCCTAACCATCCCCATATCATAATTGGCTTCATCACTCTGTCTCCTTTCCACCAATCAGCTGGTGTGTGGTGGGCGGTCTGGCGCAATATGGCTGCTGTTGTGTCATCTAGGTGGATGCAGCATACTGGTAGTGGATGAGGAGATTCCCCCCAAAAATGTGTAAAGTGCTTTGAGTGTCTAGAAAAGCGATATAAATGTAAGCCCCCGGTATACATCAAAAACAGTTCATGTAAATTTTTTTTTAGGCCAAAAAGGCGGTAGATACTGTTTTCGAATCATCCGACACTCCTGCCCTGCAGTAGGCAGGGTTGTAAATGTGTCACACCACTCAAGTGGACTCCTAAACACAACTGGTGGCTGTGAGAAAACAAGGCAAACACGGCACCATGGCATGACACATTGCTTTCTATTTACTGCAGACAGACACTGAATGTGACAATGTTTAGAAATTTATCAGACATTGGCGAGCTGTTTTGAACTGAACAAACAAACTCGAAATAAACTTCACTTTGATTGCATTTTGTTTGAAATGACGTTATATCAGTTCTTTTCATTTGAACTATACCAGAGCCTTTACTTTTGATTTAGTCATGCAAATTTAGTCTAATTATGTGACCTTGCATTGAAAATTCAGTTTTATTGACTGGCTTTTGCAGTTCTGTGGAATTCATACGATTCCGCTTGTGTGTTGATTTTTCTATACGCCTGACTGTAAACTAGACTTGCATTTCATGTGTTGACAATGACAGAAGGGTCCTTTACACACAACGTGATTCTCCTCCATGTTGCTGTACTGATATTTCCTTCAGGAACTCCAAATCTACTTGGCGTGGTTTGTTCTGCTCTTTATGGCTACTGGGTGTTCCTGAAGACAAATGAGTTTTCGTTAATCTAATTAGCATCGCGTGGTGTAATGAAATGCTAAAATTAATTTGATATTAGGTCAGGGGCCAGGCAGACTTCTTCAGCTGTAGCTCAGCCAAGGTTTGTTGTTGAAGCTTGACATTTTTTCTTACTCTCTCTGGTGTCGTTGGGAGTTAGTGTGACGTTCTTTGGATCACTTTCTCCTTGACCCATTTAACGCCCGTGGTCTTTCTGCCTGCGGGCTCTGCTTTCTCTTACGTTTCCCTGTCTCTATCACTCATTCCTGTGTTTGGATACAATTGCGCTTTTTGTCTTTAATCTAACATTGAGTGCGTTCATCCATTTTTCCAGATCTGTGTGTGAGTTTGTCTCGAATGCTTGAACTGAACTTTTCTGTTCATTAGAACTTCACATGGTACAATTTAGACACAATTAATTTGGAGAGAAAGACAGACCGGCTCATAATATCATCTTGCATTTTTACTGTGTACGATGCCTTAGGGCAACATTATTCGAAAACATGAGATGATAAACGTTTTTATGCTGATGACACTGTTATATCTAATGTCACAAATGCTTTAAAGATCCTATTGGTGTGTGCATGTCTGTTAGGGATCCTACTGAGAATGAACACTAAATAAGGACTACTAAGGATAAAGGAACTTTTTTTGTGGCCAAAATCAGAGGGAGAATATGACAATTTGACTTAGTATTTTGTAGTGCTGAGTGGTGCAGCAAAAAAGAATTATCACAGTATAATATTTCCTATCATTCAGTATTGATAATTATTGAATTATTGAATCCATTTAGGAATATTAGGATTTCTTTATTTAACCAATTAATTTTAATTTATCAACATTACTAAGGCAAATAGTTTTAATATTAGCAAAAAGATTTTAAATAAATATCTTGTCTCTTATTTCTTAAAACAATAATACATAATATAATCAAATAAATAATAAAATAAACATAAGTGTTAAAGAGAGTCCTAAACTAAATAGATAACATGTTTGTGCAGAAAAGTGTGTGCAATGGTAAAGTTTAAGCACTGAACAATAAAAGCAAACTTTAAGGTAGATCAACATTTATAAGGTGTCATTAATAAAGATACAGTAAACCTCAAACTCTATAATCAAAACAAATTATTATTATCAAATCTGAGCTTTCAAATAATTGAATGACTACATTACCCGGATGGGGTGCTAGTGGCTGGGATGCACAAGAAAATAAACCAAAATGCCACTCTGGCGACATCCTTGCATCCTTTTTTATTTACAGTCTCATCACTGCTGCTAGTCACGGCACTGATTTTTGTTCTCGCGTATGTTATTCTGAACTGAGGTGGTGATGATGCAATCTAACCCTTTACATATTGCGTCTAAAAGCATGTGAAAAGAGCGCCACGTGTGGTTTTAATTTTTTACATTTTTTACGTTTTAAATTATTTTTTTAAAAATTATTTTACACTTTACGTTCGTGATCCCCTGGCATCTCTCATAACTAGGCATCCATTAACTGTTTTTGCAGGGGATGACAAACGGACAAACCATTGCTGTGTTTCAGATACAAGTTTTATTTATTGAGAAAATTTAAAATCACTGCAGTGTTTGATTGCTCTGTCTTTGTCTGAGGTAATTAGTCTACTGTTATAACTGTAAACTATATATTCCATACAAAGTGTGTAGCAGATTGGTTCATTCTACTTGCATGAATTGCAGTGTGCACCCACCATTCTAGAATGTTGAGATGTTTTTAACTTAGTGCGCCTGGAAAATGTGCCACTTGCACACCATGTGTACATTGCTCCCTGTTTGCCGCACGCAAGCCGCGTGCCTCAATTTGAAATAACCTTAAGCTTATTGGCATTCTATCCCAGGCGTGTGGTCAGCAGACACATTTTAATAAAACTATAGAGCCTCATACCGAAACTTAATACCAAACTTTTTTTTATCGTTATTGACAGTGGTGTTCGGTCATTAAAAACCAATACTAAAAAAAATATTCCTATGAAGAGGATTCCTTGGATTTGCAATTTTTTTTAAAGTGGTTGTAAACAATTTACTTGGGTTTAATTTAAACAAACAAATTAAGTTGAACATTACTCAATTTTATTTGTTTGCTTAAATTCAACCCATATAAATGGTTTGCAACAATTTAGTAAAAATAGTTTTTTTTCAGTGTGGAACATGATCTTTACTTTATCTTTATATATATATATATATATATATATATGCACCACACAAGTCCAAAGACATGCACAAGAGGTGAATTGAATAAACTAAATTGGCTGTAGTGTATGTGTGTGTAGAGTGTATGGATGTTTCCCAGTACTGTGTTGCGGCTGGAAGCATATCTGCTGTGTAAAACATATGCTGGATAAGTTGGCGGTTCATTCCGCTGTGGCGACCTCTGATAAATAAAAATAATTAATATTGCCAAAAAAAGTCTGTTTTAGGATGTTGCAGGTTAGTCACTGTTGTCAGTGTGTGTTATGACTTCCTCTCTCACCAGTACTGCTATAAATCAACATTATAGATATATACAGCACAGTTATCTGCTTTTCTAATGAAGTGGATGCACATTTTCTGATGGACAACTCTGAAAATGCAACCACTAAGTGAACACATTAGAAAAGCTCAACCAGATAATTTTTTTCATTCACTCACTGGTTTGTTAATTAGAGTTGGTGGTGAGCATTTGGTCTGGATCTCTTTATTAGTAGCTATATACAATTGCTCGTCCTGCATTCCACCCTCGGGGCTTCAGAATATAAGGGTTGCGTTTTTTACCCTTTTTTGCTGCCAGTGCAACTAGATTTTATAATAGGTTATTATACCTCTACCAATTTGCTGAACTGTTAGCAAATAACGATTCCGTTTTGAAACCATTGCCAGGAATGTATTCATTTAAAATAACAACACATTTTTACATCTATGTATTAGACATATGCCAATGTTCATTAATTCGATATATTGTGATAATGAACATGCATAATATTAAACCTAACCTTTTAAAGTGCTTTTTAAGAATATTCACATTGCTTAATAGTTAATAATAAACATGAGAATTTTCACATGTTAATCTGGCCTACAACAACAGACTTAAATATTCATTGAAAATTCATATGATTTAAAGGGCTTATTTAAAGCTCTAATTATTACGATTTAAAGTTAACATTAGTTAATTTAACTAAACTCATAATGAAAATTACAAAAGCTTAATTATTAATTATTGCGCTTAACTATTTTTGCTTATGTTAATTTTTAATGCCTAATAACATAATTCATAATCATATAATCTGAATACAAATCATAATTTTTTATCATATGGAGGTAATAACTTAATTCAGTTGTATTATTATTTCTAATATTAAAATAGTAACATAAAAAAGCTGGCTATTTCTTATCGTTGCTTTTTTTTGGTCACTAACATTAATGACTTTGTTACCTATTATACTTTATATTCAATTCAATTCTGCAATTAAATCAGTTTAAAGTATTTATTTTGTCTGAACAGTAAAACAAGTGTGTGTGCACGTGCATGCATGTGTATAATAAATAATATTATTACACTGTTTAAAATTTTCTGTAGAATCTATCGTAAGTTACTGGCAGCATTTCACCAGTAACTTACTGTAAATCAGTTACAGTAAAGATACTTTATTTTAAAGTACCATTTATCTTGCTGTATATGTATTTACAGTATTGTATATCTTTACTGTAAAATATACAGTAACTTTCACAATGCAACTTTAAAATACAGTAACAAATTGCATAACTGTCCTACAGTAAACCACTGTTCATATTACAGTTAAATACTGTGCCATTTTACAAAAACTGTTAACAGTGTAGTTGTAGTGCAGCGGTCTGCCAGTAACTTACTGTAAACCAATTACAGCAAGAATAATGTATTTACATTTACATCACCATTTATCTTACTGTAAATGTATTCAGTATTGTATTTTGTGTACAGTAATTTTTACAATGCAACTTTAAAATACAGTAACATACTGCATAACTGTCCTACAGTAAAACACTGTTCATATTACAGTTAAATACTGTATCATTTATAAAAAAGTTAAGTATAGTTGTGGTGCAGCAGTCTGCCAGTAACTTACTGTAAACCAATTACAGCAAGAATAATATATTTACATTTACAACATTGTTTATCTTACTGTAAATGCATTCAGTATTGTATTTCTTTACTGTTAAATATACAGTAATTTTCACAATGCTACTTTAAAATACATTAACATTTAATGCATAACTGTCCAACAGTAAACTGTCCACAGTTCGTTTTACAGTTAAATACTGTGTAATTTACAAAAATTGTTAACAGTGTACCTGTAAAAGTTTTTTTTTGTAGCTTAGGTCAATATCTCGATAAAACCGTACACCATGATAAAAGCTTCAACAATTAAATGCAGCAAGAAAATTTGATACCGTCATAAGCCTACTAGATATCAACTCACACTCCTGCTACAGTTAAATTAGCAGTTCTAAAAGACAAAATTTTGTAGTGCTATGATCATTAATATGAACATGCATTGCTGTTTATGTATGTTGTCTTTGTTTTATATGCTTATTATTAGTATTACATTTATACCATAGTTGTTACCAGGGCTTGACATTAACACCCGGCAACCTGCCAAATGCGGATAGATTTCAGCTGTGACTGGTTAGACAGCCACCGCCACTAGCCACTTTGGTTGGTGGAAAATAAATTTTAAATTGTAGTTTTCTTAAAAGCAGGATTCACAGTAAGGAAGGCCCAATATGCGTGCAAATGCGATCTTAGAATCGAGAAACAGCACAACTGACAAAAATAGCGTTGGCGCGAGCAAAAGAAGGCAGGTGAATACTGAATGAGAGAATGATCACTCTCACTAGCAGCTGAAGTGATGCGCGCGACTGTTTAAAACGTGCGTGCTCCAATTTCCTTGCATGAAGTAACCGTGCCTGGAAATGCAACTGGTGTAATTGGTTTTCTTTCAAATAGACTAGACAAAAAGTTATGCTCGTGCACCCACAGTCTTGCTGCTTTTAGAGTTCCCGATTTGTTTTTTTGCAAGCAGTAGTGGTTGTTTTCGCTTTAACCATACTTTAAATAGATTATTAATAAGCCTAAGGTTAACCGTGTCCCCGTGATCATTCTTTCATTCTCACATACGCAATGTTTTTCACCTGCTTTCTTTTGCTTAGTTATTTTTGTTAATATGGTTTAATTATCATTTTTTTACAATAACATTACTTTATTGGGAGATTAACTCTCCATTTATGTGCTGTTAACTGATGATTTGGGACCTTTAGGCAGGGCAGATTACTGTGCATATTTTTTAGATACATGACAATAAATATATATTTTTTTAAATGTCAATTGTATTTTTTTTTTTTTTAAGAAATGTTTTGTTAAATAAAAAGTATAGTATACAGCTATTTTTTGCTTGTTTAGACATTTAAATTTTGTAAGAAATTATTATAAATAAGAAATAATTTTTTATGTTTGTTGTGGTCAGAGATAAATTGAGTAAATCCTTAATTTTGAGCTCTGAAACGTCATGTGAATGTCAATGCGACAACCCATTTGCTCATGCACATTGAGCAAGCTCATACACGACACACAAAAAGTGATATGAATGAGGAGGCATGTGGACAAGACACAAAAACCAAATCAAGTACTTTTAGCATGTCAAAGTAATATTTATGCAAATAAAATATATTTTCCCAACAACAAAATTGTGGCTAGTGAAAATGCTGAGTGGCTAGTAATGTTGGAAAACTACTAGCCACAGTTGCTGGTGATCAAAAAAAGTTAATGTCAAACCCTGGTTGTTACTAATATGTATGGGTAAATAGATGTTTTTTGTGAAAGGAAATATATATGTGACCCTGGATAACTAAAAAAAATTATACTGTCATAAAGGTAATTTCTTTTAAATTTAGATTTATTTTTAATCTGAAAGTTATATAAGTTTAAATAAATAGGCATTCCATTGATGCATGGTTTGTTAGAGGATCATATTTGGCAGAGATATTTGAAAATTTAGAATCCAAGTGTTAAA
>CAIGQZ010000217.1:1984286-1994727 GCA_903798205.1 Danio tinwini | reverse complement strand
ATTTATTTATTTATTTATTTATTTATTTATTTATTTATTTATTTATTTATTTTAGCATTATTAATTTATAATTATTTTTAATGCATTTTATTAATAAAAATACTATTTATATAATTTGTTTTGTTTGGACCTTGATGCTAACTTAAAAAAATATAATAGTGTTTAAATTAGGGCTGCGCAATACTAAGAAATTATACAATATTGTTGTTGAGTATTGCAATAACGATATTTCTTACTTTAAATATGCTATTTTTAAGCTATGTTTTTAAATCATTTATCTAATGTTATTAAAATAAACAGGTAAAAGATATTACCTTTATAGTTCAGACAACAATTTCTGTCAGGTGGAAACATTTAGTCTTTAAAACACTATGAATGAGCAAAAACCTTAACAGCTATTCTGACTCTGATTGGCTTTTGTCATTGTCCTCTCTTGTCTCAACTTCTGCCGTTAGTGTTTATTTTCAGCTCTGGGTTCACCTTTAGGCCTCTCCAGCCAGTAGCAGCGCAGCAGCTACTAGGGAGGTGTGGCTAAAGATAGAAAGGTCCAATCCGATTGGTGAAATTTAGATAGACAACCAATGCATTAAATAATTGTAATCACACGTCTGCAAAATATATGTTGCAATATTATTATTATTATTTCGATATTAGTTCTATTGCGATAACAATAATTGTGCAATATATTGTGCAGCCGTGGCTTCAATTTGTGTTCAATAGTCTGGTTAGTTAGATCGCATGTGTCAAACTCAGTTCCTTGAGGGCCGAAGCTCTGCACAATTTAGTTCCAACCCTACTTAAACACACTTGATCAAACTAATTTAGTCCTTCAGTCTTGTTTGAAATCTACAGGTTGTGATGAAGCAGGGTTGCAACTAAACTATGCAGAGCTGTGGCCCTCCAGGAAGTGAGTTTGACACCCCTGAGTTAGATGAATAGATTCCCATACTGGACAGAATCATGTCCCATACTGAACAGTGTTGCCAGATTAGAAATGTCAAGTATCGTACCAGAACATCAAAATTACCATATTTGGAGGAAAACTATCGTACACCAGTCAAACGGAGAGTATACAGATATTATCTAGACAAATAGCATTTTGACACAACGTGCAAATTACCACCATATGTAAAAAAATAAATAAAATAGGGTACCTTAGTGGGAAGGTTCACAGTCCACTTTAGAGTCGCTGTCATTGGATACCTGCGTGTTGCCAGATCTTGAGGGATTTACATTGTGCTGGTTTGCTCGAAAGCAGTGCACCCTTTCGAATTTTTAACACACTCTGAGGTGTGCACGAGCCCATTTACAGTATCTGTAATGAGCTGATTTTGTGGCTGTGTTTTATTGAGATTAACTTTGGAAAAATGAGAAATGAGAACATAAAGGGCAAACACCCATCCTTCTCACTTTCCTTTTTACACAGCACAAATTTTTTTAACTCTATTGCTTAAATGGTCAACCTCAACCTGAAAACTACTTACCTAAACATGGCCGCGCGAAGCAGGAATGTTAACTCGTGAGAGAGACAGAGCCATTCTCCACATTGATTGGCTGAGAAAATGTGTTGTAAGATGGCATAGAAAACGTGCCCAACTCCATGTTCTCCTCACAGACACAGACGGTAGACAAAAGATGCAGCTAAATCAATAAGTATAGAAGCCCTTAGATAACAATGAAATTCTGTTTAAATGCCATAGAACTCTGAAATTATCGTACATTATAGGATTTTTTTTTCATTATTGATCGTACAGAGGTCGAAATTATCGTACAAATACGATAATTATCGTACGTCTGGCAACGCTGATACTGAATGCTGACTGGATTTTAAAAATGTCCTTCAGCAAGAATAATAGCAACTTAGACATTTTTGCCCTTCCAACATTTTATTAGCTGGAGGTTTGGAGTGTGTATATATATATATATATATATATATATATATATATGTGTGTGTGTGTGTGTGTATAGAGAGAGAGAGAGAGAGACTTAAACTAAATCTTACAAACTTCTAACTAGGATTGTAAATTAGTGTTCAAACTTTCATATGGTGTTGTAGATGTGAGTTTGTCGCAGTGAACATCTGCAGCTGTGAGTGTTTATAAGTGTGTGTGTGTGTGTGTGTGTCTGAGCTGGTGCCAGTGATAACTAGGACTAAATTAGGCTAAAGTATTTTTTGCAGCAGAAAATACTGTCCTGCAAAACAGCCTCTCCCAAAAGTCTTTGTCTGAAACAACGTTTGAACAATAGAGCAAAATAAGCATTGTGTGGAGGAAAATTAGCTAATAGAGAGCAGGTTTTAGTACACTGCAATTGAATGAGAGTGACAAAAAAGACTGAGAAATGAGTGGAGATGGAAACTAGGAGTGAATGATTGATAGAAGAAGAAGAACAACAAGACCTGAGAGTGCAGAAGAACTGAAAAGACAACGGTGACAAAGAAAGAAGTGAAGGTGGAGGGATGGAGAACGATGAAGAGGAATAGAAGAGGAGTTGAGCTCTATAAATAACTGTGCTGAGGTGGGAGATGCTGGTGGGCAGCAGTTCAGCCCAAATACCGTCATTATCACCAATGAGCTCAACAGCACAGTAACAGAAGACGATGGAGAGTGAGAAAAACCACAAAAAACGTTTAGAAACAAGTTCCTGGTTGAGGATACACTCTTAAAAATATAAAGCTTCTATATTGGACCTGATGGTTTAACACATTAATTCGTATACTTTTTGATTTAGTGGCTAATTTGAATGTATGAATTTGTATGATTAGTCATACTATTTAGTACGATTGGCTCATCCCCTAAATTATGGTTGGGTTTTGCCGTGGGGTTTAGTGCCATGCCCCCTTTAAAAAATCTCAATTGAATTTGTGCGAATTAGCTACTAAACTGACAAATAATTGTAAAATAATTACATTTCCTTATGAGATCAAGCTGGATGCTTCCACAAGGAACATTTAATACCCATGGTAACATTTACACAGAAAGGTTTTTTTTATCATTAATGTTTTAGTTTTTTTCCAGTGGCATCAATGCAAAAAAAAAGCCTTTTTCAGGGTGTCCACGAGGTCTTAACAAGTCTTTAAGTGTCTTAATTGTAAAAAAAACAAAATTTTAGGCTATAAAAAAAGTCTCAAATTGGGTGTCATTATGGCGCGGTGGGTAGCACGATCGCCTCACAGAAAGAAGGTCGCTGGTTTGAGTCCCAGCTGGGTAAGTTGGCATTTCTGTGTGAAGTTTGCATGTTCTCCTTGTGTTTGCGTGGGTTTCCTCCGGGTGCTGCAGTTTCCCCCACAGTCCAAAGACATGAACTATAGGTGAACTGTATAAGCTAAATTGACCGTAGTGTATGTGTGTAAGTGCAAGAATGTATGGGTGTTTCCCAGTGATGAGTTGCAGCTAGAAGGGCATCCGCTGTGTAAAACATACGCTGAATAAGTTTGTGGTTCATTCCACTGTGGTGACCCCTGATTAATAAAGGGACTAAGCCGAAAATGCTTACTGTTTAGTCCTGTATAAGTCTAAAATTTCATTCAGAAAGGTCTAAATATGCACAAATGTATGGGCATTTCTAGCACACAAATCTGAACTTTTGGTTAAAGTTTGTTTTAAAATGGGGTTTAAAAAGGGATTTTCAGTTTCTGAAAATGTTGCCAGGAAATAAAATTGCAATATGTTGATAAAAAAATATATATAATCATGAAAAGTATGTGTAATTGTGTCATTTTGTTAAAACCAAAATACAGATATAAATAAAACTGTGAAGTTTGGTAAATAGAAGATAGAAGTGTTGCTGAAGTGGAGATTTATGGCTCCGTGCAGGAGAAAAAAACTATTTTATTTTAGAAATCAACCTTATAGATTTTTTGCTTTATATTACACTACAAAACTACAAAACCAATAATGATAAGCCAATTTAGTTTTTTACCATTTATACTATAAATGATGTTTAGTTCATTATAAATAATGTTGTCTTTTTATTTGTGTTCATCAAGTATCAAATAGAAAAATAAATAAATAAATAAATATAAGCTGGTCTCACTGGGATATTTACTTGGATTATGGGTATTAAAATATTGTGAAAAAAAGTGTTTTTTTTTCTTTATTAAATATCAAACAGAAATAACTGCATCATGATATACTGTTATATTATTTGGTAATTAATCTTAGTGCGTTATATATTTATACCCCTGGGGCCAAATTACAGAAGCATCCAGCACAGAAGTCTTATCTGTTTGGGTAACCATGGTGATTTCAGACAGAATCTCATTTAGGAGACAAGACTTGAGGCAGGAAGTTTATAGCAAAAAAAACCCTGTTAGATATTTCAAACCATTTAGTTGCCTTTGAAAGGTTTTAAAATTTCACATTTTATTATTTTTGAATTTATTATACAAAACACTTCATTTTAAACATGCTGAAAGATAATTGTTTTATACAACAATCCTTTCAAAACTTTCATAATGTAAGATACCTTTTTTATTGATCTATTTTTATTCAATCCACGATTTGTGTTGGGACGACATGAAGTAATTGTGTGAAACCCAGCACTTTTTTTTACTAGTGTTAAGCTCTGCAGTGACTCCACAAACCTCATGTGTTCTGAATTGAGTGTCTGATTAACTGTAATTCAGACACATTGCACATGCTGTGATGTGTACATTGTGAATATCAATGCTGAAACAATATATTGTGACAAAGTTAAAGGTCGTAAAACAAAGTACTGTAAAGCTATTTACATTTGTAGGACTATAATTCTTATAATTATAGGATTATAAGGATTATAATAGGATTATAATTTTTATGTTAAGTTTTTTGTTTCAACAAATTAAGTTTTTGAGAAAAAAATGAATTAAAGTTTGATTTTTGTAAGTTTTTAACATATTTAAATCATTTCAATGGAATCCCACCAAGACTATTTAATTTTTTTTATTAACTTCACTAAAAACAGTATTATCTACATCTAGGCAAAAATTAACCATGATTAATCACATCCAGAATAAAGGTTTTTGACATGATTTCAGTGTGTATTATGTATATGTATTATTTATATGTAAACTATGTATACATTTAAATATCTAAGTAAAATAATTTTGTTCTTATGTACGTGTGTGTGTCACAAATACATAATAATATATATAATACACACATATATTGTCAAAACAAACTTTTATTTTGGATGTGATTAATCTTTGCCCAGCACTAGTTATTTCCATTTAAAATACATGCATTTTGTAATATACTGTATGTTTTATAATTCTTTTTATTTCTGGAATCCAAGGCTGAATTTGCAGCCCTATTTTAAATAAAAAGTTATGTTGAGAAAAAAAAAATTGAGAATTTGCTTGTTTTGACGAAATGTTTAAAAAATGTGGCTAAGAAAGCCAGAAAAAAGTTAACGAGAATTATTTATATTATTTATTAAATTTCCCATTTATTGTATGTTATTATCGTCTACCCCCACCCCAACCCTAAACCCAACAGTCACAGTAACTTAAAAACAGTAGTTGTACCGAGTATTATTTATGCTCTCTATTAAATTACCCAATAAATTGTATTTTTTAACCCCTACCCCCACCCCAACCATAAACCCAACCATCACAGTACTGTAAACATATGAATTAATGTTATACAGCGTTAGAAAAAAATGCTGCTACAGTATATTATTGTGCATATCACACTTCCGGCCAGCCGCATATCCGATCTAGACTATCGGGTTTCAGAAGGAAAAAAGACATTGTGAACACAAACCAACCTAGAATATGGCAAGGGGGAACAATCGAACTTGGGTGTGGTCCAGGCAATTGAACCAAGTGTGAAAGCACCCTAAATCACACCGTGAGGCCAAGAGAAAAAGCAAATAATAGATTGTTTAATCTAAACAATTCAAAAAACGTTACTGTATACTCGGAGAGGACGAAATGACTGATCTGAACTGGCTGAAAAATATATGTACATTAGAAATGGTCAATCAACAATTTATAATTTACTCTTTTTATTTTAATTATTAATTAATTGTTAATAAATATTATCCATTTTAGAGATATTGTCTGTTTTTATTCATTTTTCCTGTAATTTATTTCTCATTTGCTGTATATGTTATTCATTTGATGATGTTGATATATTACATATTTTATACATACCTAAAATGCTATGGCAATACTGAACTAATTGTCATGCCAATAATGCAACCTGAACTTGCTTTACTTACATTGCAATAATAACTTTATTTATTTATTTATTTATTTATTTGTTTATTTATTTATTTATTTATTTTATGTTTAAAGACTAAAAATACAATAATAACTTTAACCCATGGAAAAGAAAAGATGTATAACAGTGTCATAATAAATAAAAGTATTGTTAAAAATCACATTATTTTTTTTGTGTCACACAATGCAACTACCACCACAAATATATTTCAAACCTGTGGGAAGCACTGTACTGGACAGAATAAAATAATACTGTTTATACTGTAATACTGTTTATGCATATGCCTGGTTATGTAACTCTTAATATTAACTTCCATCAGCTGATTTGTACTGTAGTTCTGCTGTCTGGCATCTCTTATCCCGCACTGACCCGAGCGTCACACTCCAGTCTAGTGTCTTTCTCCTTTTTTCACTCTCTCACCATCTTTCCATCCGCTGTGTTTTTGTGGACCCCCGAGGCGATGCTGTCCTCTTTTTCCCTGCTCCATCACCTGTATGTATGTATGTATGTGTGTGTGTGTGTGTGTGTGTGTGTGTGCCTGCCTCTCCTTCACTTTTCCGGCTGTCGTCTCTCCTCCAGTGGACAGCTTGTCATGTTTTCTGCTTGGGCTGCACATAAGTGCTGAACAATAGAGCCAATGAAGGAGGAGAGATGGAGAGAAAGAGACAGTCTGAAAGGTTAAAGAGGAGAGAGGACAGCGAGCTCATGGCTGCTGGCGCTGTTGGCACACACTCGTCTGTATCTGGCTTTCTCCTTTCTGTATCACTCGTTCAGCAAGTCTTGCAGTTTTGTTTTTTGACTGTGAGCTTGTAGAATTTTCTTGGTCAGCAGTAAAAGGGGTGTTATAATTAATAATACAAATTGTAGTCGCAATAATAGTAATAACAATAGTTTTTGATTTTGTTATTGTAAGTCGTTATTTTTGCTGTTTTATTTAGCAAAAATTATTTAGGTCAAATTATTATTATTGTTGTTGTTTTTATTATTATCATTGTTTTTATTATTCATTCATTCATTTTCAGCTTAGTCCCTTCATTAATCTGGGGTCGCCACAGCGGAATGAACCGCTAACTTTTTTTAGCATATGTTTTTACGCAGCGGATGCCCCTCCAGCTGTTTTATAATAATAATAATAATAATAATAATAATAATAATTATTATTATTATTATTATTATTTTTTTTTTTTGCAGTTTTATTTAGCAAAAATTATGTAAGTCAAATAATAATAATAATAATAACATTATTATTAATAATAATAATATTAATAGTAATAATTATTATTATTATTTATATTATTGATAATAATTATATTAATTGTATTATTTTTATTATTGATAATAATAATAATAATAATGATGATAATGATGATAATAATAATTGTACTGTTGTTGTTGTTGTTGTTGTTGTTATTAAATTAAATTACAAATTACCTTAAACTTTAATCGAGTAGTAGTAGCAGCAGCAGCAGTAGTAATAATAACAAAATTCAAGTATTATAAAATGCAACAAAAAATACAAATATTAATAATAATAATAGTAATAAAATAGTTTTTGATGTTGTTATTGGAAGTCATTATTTTTTGGATGTTTTGCTGTTTTATTTTTCAATAATAATAAGGTCAATTATTAATATTAATAATAAAAATAATGATGATGATGACAACAATGATAATAATAATAATGGGTAATAATTGTGTTATTATTATTATTATTATTATTATTATTATTATTATTATAAATAAATGACAAATTACCATAAACCTAAATCTAGTAGTAGCAGCAACAGTAACAACAACAACAACAACAATAATAGTAATAATAATAATAATAATAATAATAATAATAATAATAATAATAAAATTAAAGTATTATGAAATTTATCTAATAATACAATTATTATTTTATAATAATAATATTTTTTGATTCTGTTATTGGAAGTCATGATTTTTGTGTTTTTATGTTTGTTTGTTTTTGCAAAAATTATGTTATATGGTATAACATATGATAATACTGATGATGATAATAATAATAATAATAATATTAATAATAATATAAAACTCTAGTTTATAATTTTATGCAGTTTTGCAAATTAGCCCCGAAATTACACAGTATAAAAATTGCAATTTATATATATAACATGTATATATTATTGTATTAAAAAATTGTAATACTTGTTGTTGTTATTATGCTTATTATAGTATTAATATGAGTATTGACCTTTGAATTTGTATGTATTTGATGTTTCATTTTGCACACAAATTGCACAATTCACCTTATAATAATTACTAATTGGATATGTTTCAAGGAGGTATGTGTAATTTTTAATACCAAAACAGTCAAAATATTGATTAATACTAGTAATATTAGGAAATTTGTGTGATTTCTATCCAAATAAAAAAAGCATAAAATATTGTTTATTTTGATCTCCATAGCCTTTTTATTGGAAGATCAAAGTGATAAACTCACCATTGGTTTAAACCGTATGTGTATTATTGATGCTCAAACAAAGCACAGCAATATTTTGAAAGCACCACACTGTTTACATTTTCTTTTGGGAACTTTAATACGTTTCATTCTCACAGTAAAAACAACAAAACTCACCTTCAGTATAGCCAAAAATATTATTAGCATATTTCCATCCACTAAAATTGCCACTGGATCCCAGTCCCACCCTACAGTGCGTCTCTCTAAATATTACTATACCTCCTTTTCCAGCTGTTAAATGTGCTCAGATGTCAATTGTGGTATTTGACCTCTGTCTAAAGTAATTAAGACTTTATTAATCTGGAGCTCCTGTAATTATTGGCTCGTGTTTGCAGTACCAGTGTCAACATGCTGGGCTTTGCTTGTCAAACAATCGCTCTGAGGACTATTGACTCGCCCTGTTACTCTTATAATGTAGAAGTAATCTATCTAATATATGTATTTTCAGCATCAGATTAGCCTCAATCCCTCTGTTATTTGCCCTCCGTCTCTTTCTCCCTCCTCCTTTTGCTAGTTGCTATGTTGCTCTTTCTCTCATAAGGCTCCTGCTATTCTGGGCAGTGTTTACTCAACTCTCTCTGCTTATTTCTTTCACTCTCTCTTTCTCCATCCACCTCCCCCCCTGATACTCTGTCTACGTGACACACTGCTTGTCATCTATACTCTGTCATTCAATGCATTCTATTTTGTTGTTCATTTGACTTATTTTGGTCATCTTAAAGGGATAGTTCACCCAGAAATTAAAATGCACTCACATTTACTTTCACTGAACAGGTTGCTAACCTTTATGAGCTGATTTGTTCTGTTAAACCCAATAGGAGATATTTTGAAAAATGTTGTAAACTAGTAGCTGTTGACGTCCTTTAGTGTTTTTTTTTATTGGTTTTCCTCAATGGATGTCAGTTCCAGCATTTTCCATAATATCTTTTAGTGATAATTTGTTAATTTGTTCTGTTAAACACAATTGAAGATATTTTGAAGAATGTTGGAAATTGGTAGCCATTGACTTCCATAGTGTTTTTACTTTTTCTTCTTTTATGGATGTCAGTTCAAGCTTTTTTCATAATATCTTCTATTGATTAATTTGTTTATTTGGTCTGTTAAACACAATAGAAGCTAATTATAGGAATGTTGGAAACCAGTAACCATTGACTTCCATAGTGTTTTTTCTTCTATGGATGTCAGTTGCAGCTTTTTCCAAAATATGTTCTATTAATTAATTGGTACGTTTGTTAATTTGTTCTGTTAAACACAATAAAAGATATTTTGAAGAATGTTGGAAATCGGTAGCTGTTGTCTTCCAAATTGTTTTTACTTTTTCTTTTTCTATGGATGTCAGTTATAAATAGGTAGCCATTGACTTACATAGTGTTTTTACTTTTTCTTCTTTGATAGATGTCAGTTCCAGCATTTTCCGTAATATTTTCTATTGATTAATTTGTTAAGTTGGTCTGTTAAACACAATAGAAGCTAATTTGAAGAATGTTGGAAACCAGTAACCATTGACTTCCATAGTGTTTTCTTCTATGGATGTCAGTTGCACAATTTTCCATAATATCTTCTATTAATTGATTTGTAAATGTGTTCCGTTAAACACAATAGAAGATATTTTGAAGAATGTTGGAAATCGGTAGCCATTGACTTCCATAGTGTTTTTACTTTTTCTTCTTCCATGGATGTCAGTTTCAGCATTTTCTATAATATTTTCTATTGATTAATTTGTTCATTTGGTCTGTTAAACACAATAGAA